>JAKOGH010000369.1:0-60223 GCA_024811115.1 Terana coerulea
GTCACATGTTTCTCCAGAAGGGAGACTGTATTTTCGTAGGGAGTCTGCCGTACGTAGAGCCATAACGCTGAAGTGTTACATCGCTCATCTATTGGGTACGGCATCCATAAAAGAAAATATGCACAAACTTGTGTATATCAAGCGACCCGAATGAGGTGGAAGCTCTCGAAGAAAGAGCATCTGATCTTACTCAACGCAAAGTAAATTTTGAGGGGATGCCTAAAGACATGGATCTTGTCATTGACAAAACGGCCAACGGCTCGTGGGGGTACTATTATGTCGACCACAACGCAAGGACAGTACGGTGGCTGGACCGTATCAGGCTGGCCGAAGTGATAGAAGCAGGTTTTCATTCAGTGGTCTCATCAAGTCATTTATGTATGTCTACCATTGCTGGAATAGTGAATCACTCAAAGTGACTCTAAATTTGGATAATAGCTCTAGCCTTAGAGTGGCAATACTGGTAAGATGGTTTTAGCATCTTTGAACTGAAGCACTGATTAGCATACAGGCAACATGTAGATATGTTCCCCGCAGATCGCATTATTACCGAAGAGCTTCTCTGCGAAGTGTCGAGTCTCGTCACCTCAGCGTACAGTGGTAAGTGTTGGATTCCAGTGCACAGACGCGGCGTTGACCAACTATTCCATTTCATTGTAGATGTTATGACATCAGATACGTCAACATCGCCGTATGGTCCCGATAAGCTCGAGAGAATACTGAAGATGATGAAAAATCTGAGAGGTATGTGGTTCTTTCTGTCTTCTGCTCAGAACGACATATTCAACACATGGTATGGCATGCACAGTAGGACAGAAGGATCCGCACGGTATGTGCGCAATCGGTATGTGATAGCACGTGCATTAGAGGCATTTCATTCTCATTGGATGTCATACCTTAGCCCGCACAATGTCCACTTTCAGTAAGTGCAATGTGCCATTCACGGTTTCTTCCACGTTTGCTCATACAATGTTCACAAGAACGAGAAGCTTTCCTCAATTATCATGGACAGCTGGGTGCCCGCCTCAACCGGGATCAGTCCGTCCATTCCTCCGCTCCGAGGCGTGCCACCCTCCTCTTCAAAGCTTTATCGCCAGTCTTCTTCTGGATGCCGGACGTCTACATCAAGAAGATAGATGAGGTATACGTCGATAAAATGGTCAACGAGCGACCCTGGAACAAGTTCTTGAATAGTATGAGACGTGATTGGGAAGGCTGTATCACTCCGGTATGTCAGATGCATCGTTACCCGCACAAGCCTGAAAGCTAATGATATCGCAGGCCACTGTGCTCTTGTCTACCAATGTCGGGTTTCTCGCAATCCAAAGTGTGGACGCAGCCGGTACCAGTCGTTCAAGGACGCCCGCTCAGATTGCCAGCTACGCGTCAACGATCCTAAGTCTGGCTTGCTACCTGACTTGTTACATCCTCTCAAGACAGCACCCATATGGTTGGGGAGAAACAGCCGGAGATGCGGTGAGTCTTCTCCCAGTTATCTATCATTTGGTTGCAGCAGACTAATGCTTACGACGAGCGCTCAGGTTGTTTACCTTATGAAACGCGATCGGAAGCATAGCATACTAGGCCTCGAGGCACTCGCACTGACTTTCAGGTATGCGATGCTTGCCCGTTTCTTGCAGCAACAAGGTGTTGATCTACATGTCAGCTTGCCGACCGGCCTTTTTACGTGGAGGTACGCACCGTCGTTGTCCTGCGAACCGAGCTGACGGTCTATCTCTGTTCTCCAGCATGCTGACATTCCTCACTGCCATATGCTTTGTGATATTTGACGGGCCCGACGCCGCAACGGTCGCCGTCATGGGCAGTATCTTGGTCGTTCTGGCAGGGGCCACCCTTGGTGTCCTTCGTACTGGATGGGGCGAGGTGGCAGAAGCGCCTGCATTCCGGTGGATGCATCTCCGCGAATGGCAGTCCGCGAAGATTGTAGCAGCCGGAGCAAACATGATGGGCAAGTTAAAAGCCTGCTGTCCAACCCTGCGCCCTGGCAAAAGCCACCTGCCAACCCCGGCTGATCAAGCTTGACCCTCGCGCTGAAGTACAAGCTTTCATTTCCTGCAAGCGCGGGTCGCTTGTTCAGGACTTGTCCAAGACTTGTTCCGTCTCTTCTTCTGCATACGTGGTCTCGACCTTCTACTCTCCGCTCTTTGTATTTATCTTCTGTATACCGTCTTGCTTTTGTCTTTGCGTTCATATACTCATTGATAGTTGTTTATAGTATGCCTACTTGAGCTACGAGCGCATAGAGCCAGCCTTGAAGTTTTCCGGCTTTCACCGTCGCCGTATGAACAAGCTGCGCCCATATGCGCACTGCCCCAGCCCCGGTCGTCAACATGCGCTAACAACTTGAAGATGGGCCGAGACTTGGACGCGTGGACGGACACTCTTAACCACGACAACTTAGGCGTGCACGCCTCGAACCCCGCAATGTGCTGATGAAGGCTATACTGTACAAAAAGCCCCAAATAGCATTTTACTCCGCCACTTTGACTTGAGCAAGATTCCAGCCCTTTCGCGCGTCTCCTGACTAACTCCTTGCTATGGCGCCAGAGACCATCGCCCTTGAGAGCCTTATACACTACAGCGTCGTCATTTCTGCTTATACGCCACCTACGGAGCAACTTCGCTCGCATAGCAACGCCTTTCGATGCGATGGAGGCGACCGGCATGCCAACGAAGAATCGCACCCGATGTCAGCAGTCAATGCCCTTCTCCCGGAGGCTGCTTCACCGGCATGCGAGCCGCAAGTCAAATCTTTTGATGTCCTCATGTCCCAGGTATGTTGTTGTCATTTCTTCTACACTGCCAGTCTCCATATTGATGTACATACCTTCATTCAAGCTCGCCATGGCACCTTACGGGTGCATTGTTTACAACACAGAGTCGTTGTAATCGTGCCGTTCACGTGCTTAGTACGCGTTGTCAAGCCGCGTAACGAGGCGCTCTTGTGCTTGACTCGGGCTGTACGATGTTCGTTTAAGAAGCAAGTCTGAAGGCGTTGGAGCGCATCGTCACCACTGGCACACAACTCTGTTTTCAATGGCGGATCGCTTGATATCTTTACCTATTAATACCGATCATCCTCCGGAAATCTCTGGTTCCTTGCGATATGAGCCAGTCACGCCGCAATACGTCTCGGATAGGCAGTATGAACGCTCCTATAATGTGTGAGTCTCACTACTTCGTCTATCTATAGTTGGTCGGCTGATACTAGATCAAACAGCCCTACTAAGCAACACGAGTACCTTCACACAGACCAGGTTCTAGTTAGAAGAGCGAGGTGAGTTTGAGAGCATCGTTCACGTGCATCAGCTCGTCTCTGACCAGTTCATGTTGGCAGCAAATGTGCCGAAGGCTGGAGGTCGGTCGTGTCTCCCGAAGGCAAGCTATACTTCCGTTACCCCAGCAAGGCACGCCATGTGCAGCGTTCCCATTGATTCCGACCGTATGCTGACGTGGTTCGTTCTAACATCAGAACATCTCAACCAACGCTTTCGTTCCAGAGATCGACCAAGTTGCCGTGAACCGCGTGGCGGAGATGATCAGACAGAACACTCCGAGTGGTAAGCCCCAGGATGCAGAGCTCGTCCTGCTCCCACAACCCAGTGGTTCATGGGGCTATTATCTGGTGGACCAGGGAACGAGAAGAGTGTTTTGGGTAGATCCCATCTCGCTCGATTCAGTTACTCTTGCGTTCAACCACACGGTAGTCTCGCAGGATCACCTCTGTAAGTGTCCTGTTAAACACATGAACAGGACACTTACAAACGCTTGTTTTGCTCGTGCTACAGCCTTGGTTTTGGAGTGGCAGTATTGGTATAATGCGTAGTCTATGCAAGTGAGCATGAACTTCATTTCCCTCCCTCTGAGTATCAAGTGCTTATTCGGCGGATTTAGTCTTGGCTGCGATGCTGACCCGATACCTAGGATCCATGTCGACATGTTCCCGGATGGCTACGAAGTTACAGAAAAGCTTGTCGATGAGCTGACGGACTATATTCTCTTCTGGTGCAATGGTTGGGCTCGTCTACTTACCGACGCTCCGCATGTTGCTCAACTGCTTCATTACAGATGTTCTGACGTCCAGTTCCTCCACATCTCCATATGGGTACGAGAGACTTGTCAATATCCTGGACCTGATAAAGAAGTTGCGAGGTGTGTCATGGTCTCATCCGCGGTGCGTGGTCTGACTATGGCGGCTAGTGGGAGAAAGGAACGCGTACAGCACATGCATCATCGGTAGGCGTAGCATACAATCCTTCCGCACGTTCTGGCCACTGATTTATCGACATTGAAAATAGCTCGAACCATGTCCACCTTCAGTAAGGTTTTGCATGCTATTCGCTTGATGTATACGGCTCACTGTGTCCATTCAACGTCTCTCAGAGCGAGAGATGTTCCTTCATTACCATGGGGAGCGTGGCGCTCGTCTCAACCGTGACCAATCGGTGCATTCAAGTTTTCCAAGACGTCGCAATACCGTCCTGAAGGTTCTGTCCCCAGTGCTGTTTTGGATACCAGACGTGTACATCCAGAAAATCGACGAAGTATACGTCGACAAGACGGTTAACGAGCGCCCATGGAACAAGTTCCTTGACCGAGTCAGGAGGGACTGGGAGAACTGCATTGTTCCCGTATGTCGCATTACACCCCCTGCCCTGTTACTATTTACTCAGTGGTCTTCCCGCTCTTCCTCGCCAGGCTATCGTTCTACTCGCTACTAACGCAGGCTTCCTCGTGATTCAAAGCGTCGACACCGCAATTGTGGGAGGTACATCCGCATCCAGAACCCCAGCTCAAGTCGCAAGCTACGCTTCGACTCTCCTGAGCGTGTCCTGCACCATGACATGCCATGTTCTCCTGAGACAACATGCACGTGGAGAGAACGAGACTGCAGAACTTGCGGTAAGCACCTCCACTGTGTGAAGTCCTACACACCCCTGACTCCGCCACAGGTTGACTTTCTGCTGGGGCAAGAGAAGCTTGCGCTAGGCCTCGATGGAGTAGCATTGACGTTTAGGTGGGGAAATCATGACCAGCACTGACGGTAGAAGAGGACTGATACGCCCTTCTAATCATAGCCTACCTACAGCTCTTCTCACTTGGAGGTAGGCTGTGCGCCCTCCCCGGAAAGTGAATAAAGCTGATATGCATCTGATCTTAGCACGCTGACTTTCCTTCTTGCGATGTCCCTGCTCATATTCGACGGCACTGACGTGGCGACAAGGGCTAGCATGGCCGCTCTACTGGGTGTTCTCGTGATAGCTGTCGTTGGTGTACTCAGTAGGGGCTGGAGAGGAATGCCCCTATACGCCTCACGCTTCACATGGGTCAGACATATACCCGCGTGGCCATTGGGAATCCCGAAGATCTGCAGGCGTGTCGAATATTGGTTGCGCCCTCGACGATCTCCGCAAGAACAGGTCTCGCCATAGCGTTGGAGGGGCCCGAAGTTCATCGCAGGATATCGAAGTGCACGGGCCCACATATTTACAGAATCTATGGAACGCAGGCCGAGAGGTCGATTATATTTAGCTTAATATTGACGATCCCTATGATATTCAATAAACATCCGGATATTCCATGAAATTCCAGCGAAGAAAGATAGACACTTGAACGATGAAATAGGTGGATGCGCCCCATCAGCCACCCGCCAAACTCGACTCACTTCGATTCGACGGCGTCCGCGACATATATGCCGCAGGTATCGTGAGAGTATTCTGCTCGCGCTGTATCCGAGCCTCCCTGGCATGAGCTTGTCGAACGTAGGCGTATCGCTGGAAGTGGTTCAGAGATTGCAAAACTGCACGCCGACCTACAGTCCGTCGTGAGTGTTCAGTGTTGTCGATAACGGCGCTAAGCGCGCTTACTGGATAGGATCGTAGCTCGTTGAATATCTCCACAGTGAGTTCTCGCACTGCCTCCTGCTGGTGGAAAAGGCCGAAACTCAAAGGCAGCAACCCTTGATGGTGTGGGGGTAAGAATGACAGCAGCTAATATAACGTAAGACTCGTTCCGTATTAACACAGATACCTGTAGGCGTACCTCCACGACCTGTTCATATGTCTGGATGTTCTCAGCGAAGTTGCGCATGATCAACTCGGCCTCGCCATCGGACATGTGTCTTGAGTGTCGGAGCCTCCATAGTTGATGAGGAATGTCCACCCCGGTAATAGGGCTGGTGGCTATCAGCTTATTGAAATCCTATCGAGCCGCATTTAGTCATGTACGATCTGCGCTTGATGAGTATTACCCACAATCTGCCAGAGTTCATAGCTTTCCGTGTGCCTCCAAGCCTCGATGCGACTAGCATTCGCGGCCAGCTCCCGTGCGCCTGAGGCCTCGTCATGGAATGAAAGGCCGCTTCCGAGGCGAGGTATCTCGCCGTGGTGCTCGGAGTAGGAAACAGCCGGGTAGCCGATCGCGGTTTGGATGCCCAGAACTTCCTCCTCGTATCGAGCGGCTAGTCTGACAAAACGTGCAGCATACTCGGTAAACCGGGCTCTCACATGTGACTCGCCATAGTGCAGGAGATGGCGGATAAGATCTGGCAGTATGTCAGCCATGAGCCCTTACGCGAACTGCACACAGGGTTACGGCCACTCACATCATCCATGAAAAGATTGTCTGTGGTCTCCGCCTTGCCAAGCAGCTCTGCCTTTTGAACAGGGTTGAGGTCTTTGCTGGGCCGAGCCATGTCCTCCTCACTGCCAACGGAGCCCTCTGCTTTGAGCGTGCCAGAGCGCATCACAAGCTGAACTGGAGCCACACCAGTGGCAGTTGGCGGATGATTTGTATGGATGTCCTTGGAGATGACCATGCGGCCCGACCCGATGTCGCATAAGAGGTCCCACGAACCCGACGACTCAAAAATGGGGTTCGTCACACCCGCAATATAGGCTGGACTAAACGACAAGACACCCGGCGCCGTTTGGTTAGCCGAGGTTGGACGTGAAGTAGACGGCAGCGCTCACATTGACTCCCATTCCTCCCTGTTCGTCAGGTTGGCGTATGGAAAGGCCCGTTTGATGAACCCCCGCAAGACGATACCGCACCCTGCTCCTAAAGCGCACGCTGAGAGAACATAGCTGGACACCTGACCCGCCGGTCTGTGGTGTCCGAGGAATATTATCCGCTTTCCTGTCACAAGTGCGTTGAACAAGATCATGACCGGATGTGTTTGGTGCCCGCTCGTGTGTAGATGAGGATGTTGTGGTCCTGTGATGGATGTGGCGGGGCTAGAGAAAGTCTGGATGAGCTGTATAAGGGAGTACTACGGCAAGTGTCAATCAACTTATTATACACCGACCGATGACCGCAAACGTACGTCGCCCACCTCCTCCGGGAAGGTACACATAGGCAGCCGGATAGGCAGTTGGTGGCCATTGTAATCGATAGTGGTAGGGAAAAAGTGCGTGTCTTTCAGCTGAGGCTGCACGGCATTTGGTGCGGGAGTCCGAACGCCACTTTCGTCCCGTCTGCCGTGCTGCGAAGATGTCGAAGATGCATCCGTAGACTTCCGTCCTCGAAGCGAGGTGCTCTTGCTGCTAGGGTCGGTGGCAACGCTCCCTAGACTGGACGGTAGACGTGGCGACTGATCGACTCCGCTTTCTACCCAGACAGCACTTCCGTCCAAGCCGAAAGACTGTTCAGATGGAGAATACTGAGTAGACTGCTGCAGACTTGTCGTGCTGCTTCCAGGACCTATGCTGTCGCTTTCCCGCGTCCCGCTTTTCTCGCTGCGCGTACGTATCATAATCCCTTCATCGAAACTGGAATGTGACCCCATAGAGTCCGAGGTGCGGTGCCCTTGTGTACGATTTGCGACTGGTTCGGCAGCCCGTTGGTTCACGAAGTCTTCAAACTTCTCGATAAAGACATCTTTCCTCTCGGAGGTCCTCATGATGAGCTTCTCATATCTTGTGAGTGCCGGGATCTGGGATAAATTCATGGAGTTCACCGCATCGAATAAGCGGGCGAGACAGTCTTGAGATGGGTTGGAGAAGTAGTCGTCCAAGGCCATTAACAGGACAGGCTTAGGAGAAATGTTGGATGTGTGACCTTCCTCAGGCAACAGAAACGACGCACCTTGAAGATTTCGATGAAGGAGTGTCGCGTGCATATGGCCATGGCTTTCACTATCGCTCCCCTGTGATGGAGTCAGCCTTGCAACCCACGAGCCAGGAACGCGTTGCGCACCTGCGAACAGTCTTGTCCAACTTCGTCCTAACCAGATTCAGCACATATAGCAGCCCTGGCTTCCCATCCTCGTCTACTATCGACGTTCGCGCTCCAGGGTTGTCCAGCGCAAGCACGGGGGCAATGGTGTTGAACGGTGTCTGGTTGAGAAAGAATATGGTCCAATCCTCCGGTTGTCTCTCCGCACCATCCGGAAGCATCAAGTTCGCCAGCAATCTATGGTCGTACACGGGTCAGCTCTAGCCAGGCCAAGTAGCGTGCTGCGTACCCTTCATCGGTGCCGAGTGGTTGGGGGAACTGGTATGTGAGCTGTGCGCCACGGTCGATATCGAAGTCTGCTAAGAGGACGAAAGAGCAATGCTCTGCGGCATCACCGCGCATGACACCACAGGTAATCGGCGTGAAACGAAAGGCAGGATTACACCAGGGCGGGCGACTGGCAACAGTTTCCAGGCTTCGAGGAGATATTAGTGCGAATTATGTTAAGGCAAGCTGTGAGCCGGAATCGAACTAGAATCAACACATGATGGCTGCATCAGTCTAGCGTCGTCGCTTCACCAGTCGTTGTGCCCAAACATGGGGTGGGATTCTGCAACACTTGCCATTCGCGTTCTCGCTCATTCTATTGTTGTTAATAATACACGAATGCCTCCTCTATTCGAGGTTCTACCGAATACATACAGTTCGCAGTAGCGCATATACACAGGTGCAGGGAACAGTAAATACAGAGACCACCTGGTCCAGGATTCCGCAGGGAGAACTTGAGAGTCGCCGAGAGACCTTGAGCCAGACGTTCGAAACAGAAGAGTAAAGCATAGTCCCAAAGAGGTGATTACAACCCAGTAAGAACAGCCAGAGCCATCTTGATGCGATTGACGAAGTCGCCGAGTCGCTGGCGAGTTAATTCTTGAGACAAATGTCTTTGTCAGTCACACAACATATGAAAGGGGCTTGGCCAGCACGGAGAACGCGCGTAGAACATCGCCTACCGACGAGCGACTCAGGTGGCACAGGCAAGACTGGAGACCTGCCTTGCTCTCTCTCGACAGCTACGATGAGGTCAATCCCCTTGTTGAGGGCCTCCTCCGTCTTCTCTCGTTCGTGAACAGGGCGTGCAGTAGACCAGGCATGGAACTCGAGCATTAGCTCAATCAGCATATTGCTGAGTTCTTGCAGTACGCGTCAGATGGCAATGATAGGTCTATGTATGCGCATATACTCACTCTCCTCGAACTCCTTTTCCCTCTTCGCTTCCTCGTTGAATGGTTCAACAACAGCATTTGTGTGGTCGAAAGCTGGGAAGGTTTCTGCTATCACCTCTGCCAACGAAGGCATTGTGGTAGACTCGGCTTGCTCATTGGGATCCACTGAGGTGCGATAGTATCTTGGGTCCAACGCGACGTTTCAGGAGCACTCACTTTCGGGACACAATGATGACGAGTTGATTCACGACCGGTGGAGGAGACAGTGTACCAGGAGATCCAGGCGACGAGCAAGCGGTACGAGGGGAAGTTGCTCAAGCGCCAATGCGAAATTACAGTAAGTAAGAGTAAATCACTACAAGCGCCTCGGGTCGACTACACGGACAGGTCGTCCTCCTAAAATTACATGAGAGCCCAGGTGCCCATGAAGCACGATGCAGTGGAAAGCTATACAAGATAACCAGGAATAATGCGTTCACGATGCCCAAGACACAGCTCGATAGAAGGAGAAAAATGATACAAATGCTCACAACACGCCGCGAAGAGCCGGCTTCACCAGTCCATAGGTAATGAGCATAAGTTGCATGATAGGTAGTCCAAGGAAACGAAGTACTTACCACATAGCAACAGTCCCAGACTTGTTGGCAACTTATTAAAAGATACTTGTCACTGAGCTTTTTATAATGCCATTCTGGGTACGTAAAGCAAAAACGTTGAGCGTTGTGCATGGGTATGTTCCGAGCCACCTACATAGTTATGAAGAGTAGCGAGCTGGGGAGTTGGCAAGAAAAGCTGATCGGCGGCGGTATCTAATTGCGTCCCAAAACTGCCAATCACGGCGTTTATGGTAGCCCTCATTCGCTGCCTACAAAACAATGATCATCGGTACGGAATTGGGTAGATAATAGTACTTACGCCACTGAGTGTAGAATATCCTCGTGAGTGACCCGCAAACAGATGTCGCACTCTGTGTGGCCGGTATCTGCATCTTTCTCCAGGGGCGAAGTCGCAGCGCTGGTGCGGCAGGACAAGCGTTTGCGAAGAATATAGGAGAAGCTCTGTGCAAGTGCCAGTAAGTGAACGCTGCGCTCCATCTATTCAGCGTTGCGCTGCGAGAGTAGCACCTTCATGAAAAGACCACCGGTAGCGGAATAGCCTATTGCTACCTGCGGATCTGCGCAAGCTGCCCAGGAGACCTAATAAATGAACAAATGGGTGGCTGATTAGCGTAGTTATTATAGCGCATCGAGGGAGCGGGAAAACATACAACTCGAGGGTACTTCACAAACTCGCTCAGGGATTCACCCCTAGAAATTGCATCGGCAGGTGAAACGGCAGTGGTGGATATTTGAAGCGAGCTCGCACAACTGACTGTACGTTTCTTGAGTCACAATGTGGGTTGCTAAAGGTAGTGTCCTCACCTCTTTCTTGACGCACGTCGAGTACTCCACGCGCCACCTTTGCAAGAGTCGGCTTGTGGTCTGAGTGACAGTGCTCAAGGTCTGCGCTCAGGGATGAATTTAAGCTGAAAATACATGCCGTTGCAGAATCTTCTGCCATACCTGCAGCAGTGCCCGCATGACAACAGTCGAAGAGAATCTACATAGAGTCAGCAATTCCGCGCCTGCGTTAGACTGCTGAATCTACTTACAACCAAACTAGCACCGGGCGTCAGGTTGTTGACGAGGATGTCTCTAATTTCCTGTTTCATAGCCTTCAACGGAAGGGTACAAAGCGTAGATGGCATCTACGTACGTCGTCTTGAATGTAATTCTGAACGTCATCTTGCCCGGTCGGGCGGACGTCCATGGGCCAAATCACTGCCACAATGCACTTTGAGAATATGGTAGGATTTGTGCAGCAGATAGCATACCTTCATCATATCCGTCGACCTCTGTGCCATTCTTGTTGACCCTTTGTGAACCATGACCTGAGACTTTGCGGGGTTAAAAGTTTCAACCTATTGTAGACATTAAGCAGGAATTATGTCTCACAATGAAAGACGAAGCGATCACCGGGTATTGCACCAGCAACAAGTTCTTTCATGGCACGTAGCTAGAGGCCGGTGGTCAAATAGTATCCTATGGGTTGCGCATTTATTATACCCACAATATTAACCCGCGTAGGTGGCTCCGAACGGCGATCATCTTTCAAAACACGAATATCGTGGTCCTTGTACCCAAATACATCTAAGATTAAAGTTTGGGAGTCAAGTTTACAACGATGGAGGAAAGCTAACCCATGAGAAGACTTTTGACATGCTTCACGTCTGCGTAAGTGCTGCAAAGCTCGAATTCGGGATGGTGAACAGCGAGGTCGGTGTATCTGATGGCAATCGACAAGGCTTTTCGTACATTGTGTGTACGAATTCGGAGAGCAGAGGTAACGAGCGGCATATTGTGCTAGGCGAAGATCGTGTGTTCTTGATTGACACTGGAGGCTGAATTGTCGCCTCATATATATGTCGACATTTGAAGCTTCACGCGAAGCTGCGAGATCACCGGTACTCGAGTAAAAGGCGTGTTACTCGGCGTTCCGTCCCATCCCACGTAGCGTCTGGAACAAGGATAGCACCTGCGTAAGAGGAGCTAATATCAATGAATAGCGTAATAACTTACCAGATTACGGTCTCCGTACGCGGTGCTTCCCACGGAGAACTCGTGTCAATAGTGTTGGAGCAGAGCATATCCAGGCTGGCTGTGAGCTGAACGGAAAGAACGTACATTGTGATGGCGCATGACCATTCCGCTGCGAGCTGAACGGCAGGTATAGCATTCAAAGATTGGTTTTGAGCTGACAGGCGGTCCGATGATAACTTCCGCTCACCGTCTTTTCCCGTACGTCTGCATCTGCCGAGGGAAGGTATTCAGTTTGTGCAGGGTAGATGGCGAAGCACGACACTTACCGCTCATTGTCGTTAGCAATGTGCTTTTGGTCTCGTACAGGGTCTCAGCGTTGAATGCTTGTGAATTACTGAGTAACCTGATGCCTACTCCATCGACTGTGAACCTTGTCGTATGCGGCTGACGTGAGGCGCGGGAGGGTAGAAGCTTCTAGTGTTAGCGCATCGAAAGCAGTAAGCAGCGCGATACATAAAACGTCTCCACTAGTGGCAGGGCGGCAGAGCGGCAGAGTGACGCAAGTGAAGATACTGGCCGGTTCAGAATACCCTGCCACGTCTGTACCTCTAGCACAGATTGCGCTGAGCCTCTGCGGCTCAGGCGAGGGGCGAGCGGCAAGATGGCCGTGAGGCTACCCGACTTGCGCCTGCAGCTGCCAAGGGTCCACTTCATATCCGATGTTATCGCCATGTCGTTCCTAACTCAAACAGAATGAGAAATGCTGGTGGCAGGACGTCGAGGAATGCAAGCTGGACCCTTGATGAGTCACGCCTGCGATTGCCCCCTTCGACGTGCCCACCAAGTCGCAAGGCAGACGCGTGTATCCGGCACGCTTGCCATGATCTGGCATGAGTATGGTGACGTGTTCCTGCCCGCACGAATCCACGAAGGCACTCGCACATGGGCAGCGCGGATGTGCTGGAAGGCACCGAGCGAGCGGAAATGTATTTGCAACTGACGGAAAGTTCCAGCAGCTGAGCGAATTGCCGCGAATTCTGAGCCTCCTGGGTCGCCGAGGGGCGTGTTGACTCGCATATGGCGCTTCCATGGCCTGAGCGTTTCCACGATAAGGAGTGGAGGGGATGCTAAGTAAGATGCTTATTGGTCTGGCTGAGTGGATGTGAGCAGAGATTGTCATTTTAGCAGCCTATACTAGTATCACTCACTGCGTACTATGTTTCTACGCACCAAGGTCGGCGTGCAGGAAAGAAGGTGTGGCAGCAAGCGCTTGACCAGGCGGCGAGCGTGGGAACACTGTAAACAGACCCAAGCAAATGCCGCGCATCCAATCATTGCCGGCGACGGCTTCTCCCGGGCCGTGCCAGCTTTGTCTTCGTTTTCTGCCGGCAAAGTTGCAACTATGTATAAGCTGAAGTGCATTGTACTCTGATGCTCCAAGATATTTGTAACATAATCTATCCTACTCAGACCCCGCATACGCATGTGAATACTCTACTTGTACTTATGACTGTTAGCATATGGCTATACAGTAAACTTTACGGTAAGTGATGAGGGACTGTAAGTACGTATAAACACGAGACAACTTAAGAAAAAAAATCGGACACCGCTCGAAGACATAGAACAACTGATGAAGCATAGCCAATACCTTAAGTGTAGTATCCCTGGCTGATATAGAGTAAGGGAAAGCCATATCACCAACCAGGCCTCCTCCAACCAAATCGTGCGCCCTCGTCGAGGACAATGAATCTGGCCGGATCGTCGACCGGGAGCCCTTCGAGGCCTGCCTGCTCCTCAAATTGCGTTATAAATTGAGCACCATGCGTCGGGAGCTTTGAGGTGTGTTCCCATGTAGCTTCGTGTACACCGTAACTAAACCCAGAAAGTCAGTACGAGTGAGTGTGCATATACCAGATGCTACACACCCGTGCCACTTGAACAACCACATGAAATCGTATGCCTCGTAGGGAGCATCGGCGGGCACATTTGTTTCCTGAGGTATTCGGCCTAGGATGCGCTCCAGGAAGTACGACTCTGTACTCGCGGTAGCAAGCGCACAGCCTGGTCGAGCACAGTATTGGTCCATTATATTGCGAAGCTTCCGTCCGACGCCTTCAGATAGCACCATGAGCGATGTGCAACTACAGCGTCAATGGAAAGTTTACCATCCTTCGCCCTACACACATGTCAATGTCGGAAAGACACGGACAGGGTCAGTGAATGCAAGAGGTCAAAATGTGGGCGCCTACATAGATGTCTCGCAAGGAGGACAGAAAAGATCAGCATCGGGCTCGGTCCGCGGATCATCCACCTCCATACCAAGGCATCCAAAATGGTACCAAGCCTCGCAACTAGTAAGTGAGGAGAATATCAACACCAGCAATCTCTACCTATGATGCAAAAACAAGATTTACCAGCTGCATTGGATGAACTACGTTGTGAAAGTGAGCAGTCGTCCGAGAAACGAGACAGTAACACTTACGTCCGAGATCCAGACGCCCTCTTCGAGAACCTCCGGCCATTCGCATGGCCCGTTGTAACCCTGGAGTACCTCCCAGGGTATATTCGGCTGTGCCGCAGCGCCCGCCGCAGGATCCACCAGCATGGACAATGACTCGCCACCCAAGCTTTTACGCTTGCTAGGCTTATTGGAACCCCATCCTTTTCTCTGGCGTTTCTTCTTGGTCTTGCCCTTGATAGCACCGGTAGATATAGCAGAGGTAGATGCGATGACCGAATGAGATGCAGACGATGCGAAGGTCGGGACGTCAGAACCAGCGCTGGATGCGGGGCCTGTGAGAAGAGGTTCCGTTTTACGTCGCTTCTTTGGCGGCTCTGCAGGGTTCGGCCTGGATTTCTTCGCCTTCACGGCGTCGTCGAACAGCAGATGCGCTGGAGGCACAGTGGACGTAGAAGAGCTGGATGTGCTAGAGGCAGCGAGAGCTTTGGCAGTCTTTGTTCTCTTCCGCTTTGACGAGCCGATGACGGAAGTGGTTGTGGAACTGCGGGTTGTTTCTTGTTCAGACTCGGGATCCGCCGTCAGGGTCTGCAACGAGTCGTTACTCCCGGAATTGGAGTCGGAATGCGACGATTCTGAACCCGAGTCAGATTGGAGGTCGGACAAAGAAGACAGGGACGACAGCGATGCGACTGAAGGGGTGTTGCGTTGTGCTGTCTCCGCTTGTAACGACACTGTCCACGGAGGTTAGTGTCATTGTGACTTAAAGATAGCAATTACACTGACGATCTAATTCCTTCACAGCGCTTTCAGTGAGAGCTATTGGCCCATCTTCACGGTGTGCCGCCTCCTCCTGCTCCAACATGTGTGCCTCTTCACGTTCCCCTCCACCATTATCATGGTTCGACCGCGACGTCTCGTCCTCGTCGTCCGCCCTGAGATCTCGCAGCTGTCTCTCTAAATCTTGCTCAAACTGCTGCATCTGGGATTCGAGAGCTTCCGCGAGGGAGGCGTCTTGTGTTGGGACATCGGCAGCGACCAGAGAAGAGCTTTCGGTAGGGCCTCCGGCTAGAACGACCGATGAAGCCGAAAGGCCGGAAGAAGATGACGACGAAGACGCTGCCGCCTGTCCATTGGCTCCAAGCTCGGTGGCACAATGCGAGGCGACATCAGGGCTCAAGGCGCCAAAGATGGACATTGACGTTCCTGCAGCCGGTTCCTCTACAGGCGAAGGCGTGTCGGACGGTTCGGGGAGTTGTGGTTGAGTTATGCCCGTCGAAGGGTCCACCGTAGCAGGCTCTACTGTCGGTTGATCGTCACCAGACACCGGAAGGGCATTGACGGCTGCCTTCATCTCAAGTCCCTTGACTCCCTCTACGTTGACAACTGGAGGTTGGTGAAGCAACATCCGCCTCAAATCCGCGATTGTACCGCCTGTCGAGAATGATGCAACCAACGCGTCAACGACGCGAAAATGTGCGACTGAGGTCGAGCCCATACCTGGGGAAGTCTCTCTTGATGTCGAGAGCACACTTGCACTCCTCGAATTGAGTGATTCAAGGTCTGTACTTGCATTCTTCCTGAACCCTTCGGCTTTCGGGTTCATTTGGTAGAGACGTATTGAAGGTTGCGACGCAGTAAGGTGCTTTCCGGATAGAATTTCGGGAGTCTCTATGAGTGCTTGTATGCGTCAGCTAAAAGCGTGGCTACACTCACACAACTCACTGGCACTGTTTCTTCGGCCTCCACCATTACTCTCCATACTGCTATCCGGAGTTTCGGTCTCGCGCATGAAAGCGATCTTGTGCATGTGATCATCCTGCCAAGAGGCAGGAACAAGACCACTGCCAACTAGCTCTCTTTCCTTTCCCTTCGACGACAAGCCGGACGAGGAGAAGCTCTCGGACTCTGCGCAACACGTGTAAGGACGTCCACGCGAGCTTCGTCCCGAGTGGGCAAAGCCACAGTCCGGATGGCAGTCGGACGGTGAGGGAAGATCGTGCAATGGCGTCAAGCCAATTTGTTTGCCAATCTGCATTAACATCTGGATTACCGCGCCAAGTCGTGGCAGCATCCGGGAGCAGCGACGAAGGCACAGACGCCGCCGCCTCCTCGCTCGAAAGCCCTGCCTCTGTCTCGACGGCTGCGTCGGCAAATACTTTGCGGTGGGCGGCTGTCGAACGATTGGGTGGAGGGCTCGTGGACGCGTTGTCTGTAACCAAAGCTTGCTGAAAGGCTGAGGGTGAACAGGATGGTTGTTCCCCTGAATGTCCGCGAATGCTTCCAGCACCACATTCGGACGCCAGCCGGACATCGAATTGAGCACCTTCACAGGACAAAGAGGCATGAGCTGACTGATGCAGAGTCCCGACTAATAAACGTACTTCTCGTATACATTGCAGAGTCAACCCTGCGCCTGAGACTTTTGACAACATAAGCTTCACTTGCATAGTCCTCCGTCATGATTAAGTCAAGTTGGGCACCCAATACCGTCTCTGCATCGCAGAGCAATTCCCTCCCAGATGTGAGAGGGTATCTATCCGCAAATAGGCCGAAAGTATCCTTGTAGAGCGCGTATATAGATGTCTGGGGGACGATGGTGTCAACGAATGATGAATCGCCAGCAACTGGGCTGTACATGATTTTGAGCCTGAAAGACAAACATGTTGTCAGAAAATCTTCTGCAGCTAGAAAATAGGAGTCAGAGACGACATTGGAACGTACCATTCGCGGGAGCGATCTGGTTCAGGCATGGGGAGCAGTCGTTTGAACTCATCAAGGGTGAGATCATGGTCTACCTCCTGCGAAGTGGTCTCTGTGCCTCTTCTGTTATGGGCGGTCGGAGCTGCTGGCATGGGCGGTTCTATGGTGGAGTATGTTTCGTAATGAAGTTGTGCATACGGGCGCATACACATAGTGAGATGGACGTAGTGCAGAGTTTAGCGTGAGTTCATTATATGCTGATACATACGAAGCGTACTTGGCGAGTACATACCCGGATGCTGCGTAGTAGGTGACCGAAGAGAGGGACCATCAGTCATAACACCTATTTCATGCTGCACAGTTGCAGGCTCTATTCAAAAGAAAGTTAGTAATCACGAGAATATAGCGTAGTGAACATGGAGAGGCGGACTTTCGGCATCAGGGTCATTGGTCTTTTCGAGGAGCTCCGAGAGAAGACAAGGGATGTTCTTGACAATGTCCCTCAGGGTTTCGCCGCCCTCTGCACTTCCACCGAGAGATGATACCGCAGTCTCCAACCTTCCTAACCTCCCAGAATGCGCATTCAATGCACGCGAGATGTTCTCCATAGCCTGCCCGAACCGTAACATATCCGCACACAGCTCGTCGCGTCGGTCCGTATTGTCCTGCTCTATCTTCGCTAATCTCGCGTCAACCGCCGTAAAGAATTCTGCCATCGCCGCATGTGTGGGCGGGCGTTGGGCCTGGTCCGTAGGAGGAATTTGCGCAAAGAGGTGAGTGACGATATCTCCGCAACGCGGCATCTATGGCGGAGAGACGTTGGAAGTCATGCTGGTATATTTGGTCCAACCAGACCGGCATTCGAAGGATGATTTCTTGCTCAGTGAGCGGCAATGGCGGGGCGGGTTGGCGGTGGGCTTGCCCCTGAGCATGAGCCTGGCTTCCTGAAGCATGATGGACTTGCTGGCGCTGGGGAGAAATATGCGACTGTTGTCGTTGAACGGCCTGAGAGTATGGCTGGCGGGAACGCTGTTCCGCCGCCGTCGGTGAGCGGTGTGAGCCGGCAGGTGCGTGCTGAATACGGTCGGCCATGGCTGGCCCCTAGCTCATCGTCGTTTGCTCAGAAGTTCCGCAACGCGACGCGACAGGACGCGCTCATTTATCAGCTACACAGCGTGCACAACCTAAACTAGCTAAAGTCAATAGTGGCAAGACCTCGTAGCTCAGTGGTTAGAGCGTGCGATTGCAATTAAAATTACCATCGCGAGGCCGCGTGTTCGAACCACGCTGAGGTCTGCTTTTGCACGATTGATTGTTGGATATGCCAGATGGCAGACAGCAGCCTGAGGCCTCCACAGAGTCCACTGTCCAGGCCCCAGGGTCCAGGGGGAAGTACGGGAAGTGCCCAGCCGCCGACATGGTGTACTTATAAATTAAGGAGCCCGAGGCCTGAAAAACGAAACTCAGGGCTACAGCGGCTAGACGTGTCCTGCGTTCATTGTATAATCTCGACTCGCCGGTCATGACAAATCCAGCAGCCCCTCCATACCAGCAATGCGAGGGTGGAAGATCGCTTTGAAGGGAAGAATACGGATTGTGATAGAATCCGTGAATCCCATCTTGTCGATTGGCTCGCTAGGATCTTCGCTAATATTGAAAGCCCAGAGTAATAGTGCCGTATTGATAAACAATGAGCTATCGCATGGTGAGATAGATGGCGTATACAATCATTGTCAGCTTACTTGTTCGCAACATGCTGGCCAGGGCACACTCTACACCTCGCTGTCAGCGTGAGCTGGCAGTCATAGCACGAAATGGGTGCTTACCTCCTGCCAAACCCGTAGTTAAAGAACGTAATATCTTCTCTCAGTTTACCCGAGTCATCCAGCCACCGCCGAGGCCGAAACTCGTCAGGATCCGGAAAGACAGATATGTCATGGCCGATAGCCCTGGACTGCAAGGTCAGAGTCGTCATGGAGAGAAAATATGAATACCCTCACCAATGATTCCCAAATACAATTGCACCCGCAGGTATTACGTAGTTGTTCTATTCTATGTAAGCATCAAGTTCCTAACTGCAATAGTGGCGTACGCACCCATATGATATCGCTTGCAGCACGGTGAGCAAAGCCTGAAGGCCGGTCAGTTGTCAAGATGCATTCGGTACTTCACGGACAGCAGTTCTCTTACCACCCAAACTGATTGGTCGCCATCTGAACGTCTCCAGGTAGAAAGCGACCACGAGGGGAAGGACCTCCTGGTCGTCGAATGTAGGCACTAGATCGCTTATTTCGCATGAGCAGACAAAAATGGTCATAGCCCGATCTAACCTCTGTCTCGCCCGACGACGCTGTCTAGCTGTGCTTGGACTTCCGCTTGGATCTTGGGGTGTGTGGCTGCAGCCATAATGACGATACTAATCGCCGTAGCAGTCTTCCCACGCGCGTGTCAACTCAAGCAATACGTGAGAGTACACAGTGGACCACGAACCGAATCCGAGCCTGCCCCAAACATCGAGCCCGCAAGGTAGGCAAGCTCGTCATCTGACAGCCCGTTCTCGTGCTGGTGCTCGAGAAGATACGTTGTAAAAGACGGCTGAGCACGTCCCTCTTCCTGCAAACCGGTGAGTACTGTGCAAGGAGGAAGCATTGAACGACTCACAAGCTGTTTTCGCACCGTGTCTACCATACGTGAGAACATGCCGAGTTCCTCCTTGTGCCACTTCCGTAGCGTAGACACGACAAACGGAACGTGCTTCAGGATTGGGTATCGGTCCACGATGTGAGAGCCAATAGTAACCACGGACCCCAGTCTGGATGTGTGAACGTTGATCTCCTTCACCTCGGGGTCTGTATAGTACGTCGGGGTGGCCTTTCCGTAAGTCATTGTCATAATCACGCTCGCAGCAAAGCTAAATGCAGGTACTTAGTTCTTGGAGACAAAGGTAGATGCGTTACGTTACACTTACCGGCGGGCATGATCAAGATGGTGGTCTGGATCACGCAAAATGTCCAGCACAACATTGATGGCACTCCTAGTCTGAACAGGTTTGTGTTGCCCAGCGGCCGAGGGTTGCAGCTGAGAATGTAGTCCTCTGAGCGTGCATCAGTCCATGATTGCCGATAAACGACGGAGTACTCACCTACGCAGCCTCTTCAGACGGTCACCGGCCCCGACTAGCAGAGTGCGCATCCCTCCGGAGAGGAGTTCTCCAGCCGCTACGAAATCAGGTCGGTCGTTCAAGTCGGCGCCGTGCTTCTGCAGAATGTCGACCGCCTCCTATTGGTGGTGATACTTGTCAAGAAGCTCTTGACGACAAGTGCTGACACTGACTCGATAACCGTTGATAACGCATACAACGCGTCTCCCTTGTCGGAACGAGAGCACGGAGCCGTATATGTCGCTCATTTTCGCGAGAGTTATGGGCGCACTGGGTAATAAACATGTCAGATTAGGTGAGCAATATAGGAGATGCCAATCACTCACTAAGGGCCTGGATTGAACCATCTCTCCTTGGGACCAGGCGGTAAGGGGAGACTGGTTTTGCTCGTTGCGAACCTAAGCAGGGGCCTATAGAGGAGCGTAGCCCCGCACACGAGTAGCGCGCAAATGCCCACAATTTGGGAGGTCGTCAATCCGTTGAGATAGTGCACGTCCATAATCCAAGTACTGCCTACACAGACGAGCAGGCGAGCGTGGAAGCTGAATGTTGAACTATCAGGGCTTTCGAGCTTGGAACTTATATCCCTGGCCCGGGTGAACTACATCATCCTGCGAAGCTTGTTCTTGAGTCCCATGATGCATTGTCCTGGGTCGCGTGTCAAGTGTCTCACTGCGCTAGGAAGGTCGTGGTGAGAACTAACAGCTTTAGGCGCGGCAAAGCGTGGAAAGACGTACAGAGGACCCACAGGCCGAACACCCGCTGTTTATTTCCCAAGTACGTGGCAGTGTTCATCTCGCCAGCTGAAATCTAACGGGACTCGATATAGAGCTGTCGGCAGGATCTCAACGCTCAGCCATAACATGATCTTCGTTGGACCGCATGCAGGCTGCAAATTAGACTGCGCTTGAAGGTTGCACGTGCCAGGAGCCAGTTTGATGGCGACATGGAAGTGGACGGTATATTATCTTGTAAACTCACAGGACCATATAGACAAACCAGCGAGGGCTCTCATCCAAGCCCACTACTTCCTCGGTCCACTCTGTAGTCTCCACGTCCCGCGCTTCTCCAATGCAATCTTCCCGGTAATCACAGTCACCAAGCCAACCACGCCACCGTACGCCAGTACTTGTCCGAGCTTCAAATCGACCCAATACCAGAACAACAGGCTCTCAAAGGCGGCGAGAGACAGGGTGAACGGCAGAATGTTTGGGGAGGTGAAGTAAGCGAAGGAAAGAGGAACTTGAGAGAGCTTGAGACGTAGAGGTGCTGTGTTGAGCTTTGCACGGGTGTGGCCAACGTAAAATGGACTCACCAGACCGAGCAATAACACCCATGGTCCCGCTCCGACTACCAAAGCGCCAATGCCACTCACAAACTTGCTCGGTAGCCGCTGGTCGGGACGGAAAGTGTGCTTGATCTCTGGCCGGACATCGAAGGTATGTTCTTCAAGGTGCTCCGGAGCAGGCTGAGACGGCGGGAGGATCAGGTCGAAAAGCTGCAAGTTCAAGGGGGAGTGCGAGTATGAGCCGAGGATGAGTGACACAGCCAGTGGGTTGGTCTTGTTTTGGACGAGCGGCGTTGGTGGCAGCGTTGCAGGTGGACGAGCCATGTTCTATTTAAATGGAGAGTGCAATGCAGCGTTTCATGCATGCGCACACAGCAAGTCGGTAATCAGCACTCGGATCCATCTCAGAGTGCGCAGTCACGCACCAATTCGAACTTTGCCTTTCCGGTCTGTGCAACCCGCACCGGCACAATACCCTCTTCCCCACTCTCCTTTTCGTAAAATCGCAGGAACGTCTGGTGTGGCTGCACGCCCTTGCCTTCACCTTTATCTTTGGCGACAACTGTGAAGGAGAGTTTGAGCGTGTCCGTCGGACCCAGTTGCACGGGTGTGGGCTTTTGAGCTGCGGACAGGGAGATTCTTAAAGTACGCAGCACTATGGTCAGTAAATGGTGCTCATGCGTCAACACGGTTGCTACACGTACGGCTCAGACCTCAGGGTGCTCGCATCCTGCGCAAGTACCGAGAACCTCGGTGATTGTACGGTCAACTGCCCGCCAAGGACCTGTCCAGCAGCATACAGAGACAGAAGTAGAAGTCTAGCGAATCCCATGGTGCCGTGGAATGAACGCTTCAGACGAAGCGTGATAGCGTGGTGGGCAAGCTCAACGTGGTGAACGCGAACCTGAAGACGCCCGACACGTCTACGGGATTTGGCGCTTGCCTTGTGGCGTTAGCCCCTAGTTTCGGGGTATAACTGCAGGAACCTCCTAGGCTGGTTTGCTTGTCGGTTCAACGTATCTCTCTATCAGTGCTAATACTCGTGGCTTTCGCGATTTCGTCAAACAAATGGTAGAGCACGAGCGATACATTGGCGAATATCAATCTGGCGGGGATAAAATACAGCATTGTACATATATCGAGCGGGTTGTGGAATACTACCAGCCAAACGACTTATTTCTAACGTCATGCACGACGATAAACAACCATCCCAAAAAAATTAGAACGAAGGCAGCAATAACCGCCATTTCTTGCAATGCATTGCCCTTCTTGACCTTTTTGTGCTTCTTTCGTTTCGCGACCTTCTGCTGTATTTCGGGAGAGGAAGAAGTAGCACTGGCAAGAGCACCCCGAGCTGAGCGCGGGGCTGGGGGCTGAGCCTGACGAGCCGCTGTCGTGCCGTCGTCGTCGGATTCGTCGCTCGTGCTTGCAGGGATATCGTAGCCATGGTTCCTCATTAGTTGCCGCATCCCCTTCCTTCGTCTCGACGTACACCGGCACACCGTTGATGGTCTGGAGGCCGTAGCCGACGTTATTGTCCTGCTTGGAATGGTTGCTGCGAGACGAGTGATTGCTTGTCGACGCTTGACCAATGACCAAACCAGAAGTGCTAGGGGGCTCGTCGTCAGCTTGGCGGTTCTTGCGGCACATTGTCTTGTGTGTTGACCAGTGGGCCTTTTGACTGGAAGGCTAAATGCATGAGTGGCCGAAATTTTTGTGACTGATGTATCGACTCACCAATTCTCGTCGCAGTATCTGACTATCTGACATCTGCTCACATGAGCAAGTAGCAAGATTAATCGTGAAGCTGCTATATCCCACGAAGAAGCAACGTACCCTCCACACTGCTTGAACTCTGATAAACCCAGTTTACCGCAATTCCCGCATAGATACCCGGTCTTTTCTGAGAGCCAGGAGCCTTGTATGCGAGCAGGACGCGTCTTCTTCGCCTGAACTGCCGCGCGTGCGCTCTGTGGGGGAACCTTCCACTTCTTTGACTCCAAAATTGTACTGTCAATACGATCAAGCTCGGCTTTGGTCAGATAGGGCGTATACGTTTCAGCAGTGACGTGGTAGATGGGCGGGAATGCGGGCGAGTCAGGGACTACGTCTTCAGAATCGAGGAAACGAAAGTCGATCCCGGAAGTCGAAGTCGTGTAAGTCGAACGAACCCTGGCCCATGATAAATCGTTTGGCACCCTGAGAATATTATGACATGGCACTCACCATTGTGGCTGCTTGGACGTCCCATGGAAGAGGTATTGTAGAAGAGACATGAGATGGTCGGCATGGTACTGCATGAGCGTAGTCAATTGCTTGTCGATCCTCCGGCCGACATCTACACGCAGGATACAATCCTCAGTATTTCAGTCATCACGCTCGTAATGATGCACACTGCACGCACTGTTGTGATTGCAGTGAACGCACATGACGAGCAAAAAGCGCGTCATTGTGGGGTCTGCGAAGACCATGTGACCGCAGTCTTGCTGTCGTAGACCAATACATCAGAAATAGGGATAGAAAACACAAACAGGGAGACGCACATTTCGCTTCGCAACGTTTTTTGCAACCTAAAACAATATATATGTATAAGACCCTAATATGTGTTGCAGCGGGTCACTTACCTCGTAGTTGTACAGGATGGGTATCCACTGCTTCTGAGAGGTACCTCTCCTGCCTCTAGTCCTTTCCTGTTCCCATTTGCGTACATGCGCAAGGATCCGCTTGCGCTCCCTGTACTCCACCTCGTCCAGGTCGTCTGCCCGGCCCCGCACATCGTCGAACTTGCTTGAAACGTCGTTCATAGCCACGCTCATGTCCCGGCATTGTAGAAGGCGACGAGTGGCACACGTCTCGGATATGTTAATGGACATCGACGGGCCATCCCAGCTGAGCAAAACCCAATGATGATCAGCATTAGGCTCAGCAGAAATTCATAGCAAGAATTTGCCCACTAGGGAAGTCGACTGAGCTCGGTAAGGGCACCCCAGTTCATGTGAGATGGTGGTGGTGGTGGTGAAGGCAGAAATCTGAGTTCTCCAAGCTTCAGAGATTATAAGAGCCATCAGTGGCTTCGAGCTTTCAGGTGCAGGCGACGTGAAGAGAACAAAGACAGAACCTGCCAGTGGCGTCGGCAATCTCCGAACTTCATAAATCGTGGCGCTTGGATGTGAGAGGAGTGTGACCAAGAGCGTTCTCGTCACGCATGCCTCGTTCTGCGGTGTTTTGGATAACCAAACCAGTCGCATATCGTCGCTCAAGATGCCCTGTATTGAAGGCCACAAATACGTACTTATTTTACTGAAGACTAGGCACAGACTCTTCAGTGTCCCAAGCTCGCAGTCTCTGTTACTCTAATCTTATGGGTGGCTTGTCGGGGACAGGAGGGGCGCTGGGCTGACGTTGGGGCCCTTAGTAGTTGGCGTGAACGGAAGCTTCAGCTTATGGCCGCCCCCGACCTTGCCGCTTCCGTACACGGGTTTAGCTGCCGGCGCCTTGAACGGATGGGCCTCGGTATTGAACACCCCTGTGTTCGTGTTAACATCCGTCGACACCGAGTGTAGTGTGTACTCACATTGGTCGATGCTAATGTGGTTAGGGTCGTCAAAAGTGAGGTACCTAGGGAAAAGCTCGTCAGCATTACATCCGTTGATCGCCAAGCAGACCACTTACAAGTACTTCAGGACTTCGGCGAACCAGAAGCTCTCGGTATCGTCAATAAAGTAGTTCGTGTCCTCGGTTTTGTTTGGGTTGTTCACGTTCCAGATACCTGCAAAGCCGACTGGGGCGCTCAAAAACTTCTGGAAGCTTTGGGTGGCGGCGGCGGCGCGGTCCAGGTACTTGGTGTCACCGGTGACACGCCATGCGTAGAAGTTGCTCTCGAGGACCTCTGGGCGGAGGTAGTAGTACTCCGCACCAGACTGCAGGAAAAAGCCATGCTGCTGGTAGAAGGCAAGATCATCTGCAGTGACCTGCTGGTTGGTGATGTTGCCCTTGTTCGAGAAGTACGCAAACGCTTCCATGCCGATGCCGGTCCTAAAGGATATATTGGTTAGGGCGGAGTCTACGCTAAACAATGGTTACCACCCACGCAGTGCTAGCATAAGTGTTCCAGCATGCATCGTTCAGCTTGAGCGCAGTGTTGACAATGGTGTTATTGTTCAGCATCTTGCCACCTAATCATCGTGTCGCTTAATAAAACTCTCTGTATAGCTCACAGTATGCACGCACCAAGCAGCCAGTTTCCGGCATGGAAGCACGCGAGATGAGAACCAACATTGATGATGTTCCCGGACTCATCGAAGTCAGCAAGGTAGAGGTGGTTTCCGACTGTGGATGTCTAAAAGCCTCGAATGAGTGAAATCCTAGCTCCAGGTGAGTCTCAAAGACGTACGACAGCCAAAGTCTTTATGGAAGAGTCGACGGCCGTTGCCCAGGTGTCAGCGAAGATGTTGTCGTTGGTGTTCGTGAGACGTGGGTACTTGATGAGGTACTCGAAGTAGCTATCGGAACCGCCTCCCCACGTCTGACCAAGGATCAGTAAGGTGCAGGAGAGCGGATTCACGAAAAAAACGTACAACGTAAGAGTCGCTAGTATTTCCAGTCGTGGGATCAATTCCTTGTCCAGCGAGGCCTAAGGAAATTGGTCAGAGCCGGAAGAGCCCCAAGCAGTGGGAGACATTACCTGGCAATGGGTCGGGCTGGTGGTCATTGTTACCATTCATATCTGACCACTCATGGTGTTTTGAGAAAACCTACCAGGCTGATAATTTGCCTCACGGATCCTTCCGCCAGCTGACGATAGGTGTCGTTTCCGGTGTACTCACTACACAATATCAGTAACCCCACTCACAAAATCAAAGTAAAGCGACTCACGCCAATCGGGACCATTCTAAGGTCAACTGCGAACAGCGTTTAACAGCGCTCTCTGCGGGCAAGGAAACCACTCACAGTTCCTGCTTCGGCGATGTTTGAAGTAGCTATCTGCGGAGTGCTGGTGTTGAAATCGACCTCGCCATACGGGACCGCGTTTTTCTGACGAGTGGCCCAGGTGAGAACGAGGGCGCATATGATGAAATGAATAGTCTTACTCCGACCCAAGCCACGGACATCTTATCAGCAACCTGCTTCGCCTTTTCTATGAGCACTGGGAACTTCTTGCCGCTAAGCTCATAAGCACTTAGCGAACTCGCAAGATACCGAATGGTAGTCTCGAAGACGCTATATTGAGATAGATGAGTCAAGAATCATGCAATAGCGTATAGGAGTACTAACCTGGTAGTACTATCTGTATGTGAGATGCTGAAGTCGATGTGGCTAGTAAAGTTCACGGCTTCTTGGAACAGTTCCTGAGTGAAGTAATCAGTCTTCGCATGGGATCAGACCACAACAAACATAAAAAGTACCTCTTCACCCATGATATACTGGATAAAATGTGGCTCAGTAACCGTGGGTCATTAGGATCATTTTGCCCACCACGCACAAGTGTGGTGAGGGCATCCACTATGGTAGCGCCCCATCCATTCCGGCCGTCAGTGAAGGACTTTGAGACGGGAGTCAAATCATCATGACCAAATGCGAACTTCCTGTTTTGCGAACACGGTCACTAACGTATACTGTCAAGATGCTAAGAAGCTTACTTGTAGGCGCTGTAGCTATCCAGAAAAATGCTTTTGACTGCCTGTTGGCGAGAGGCAGAATTCGGAGGCAGAACCAAGAAGGGTTTCTGAGCAGGGCCAGCGACGACGCTAGATACCCCGCCGAGAGCGAGAAGAGCGACGGCGGTCGAGACTGCGCGCATTGTCGCGATAGGTGTGCTGGCTGCTAGACGGGGGTCTAACGAGGGGCGACGCTACATCGTCGGAGTGAAAGCCATTTATACGACCAACGTTGATGATCTTCTGGACGCCGGCGCGGGGCGATTTGAGTATTTGCCTGCTATTTCGGTGACGGCAGTCAGTTCCATGGGTTGATGGGGTCGGAAGGGTTGAGGAATACGGACGAAGCGGTGTCCGCGCAGGTGCTCAGGTCGCTGACGGATCCTATTTCGAACGACGCATATGCAAGCGTGTACGCGCGAGCACCTGAATAGCACAAGGGCACTCACATGATTGGAAGGGGTATCGTCGATAGAAGCCACTGCACCAGACAGATTCTGATGCGCCTGCATACAGCGGAGCGGTTGGTCTAGTATCACCCAGGATGCAATGCTCGCAAAGTCGAAGTTTGTTCAGCAGCAGAACTCCTCGAGCCGGACAAACTGCGGCATCTGGGCTTGCGGTCTGGCTATGTCCGAGGCTTGAGCGAGCTTGATAAATTTAGTGAAGGGACCTGTGGAGAGTTGCACGCGAAATACTTCGAAGGTGCTCCATGTACGCTGCCGGAGACCCGTGATGGGCACTATATAGCAGAGCTGATCAGAGAAGCGAAGAAGTCTTGAACACCTTCCGCAGGGTATTCTTATCTCCGTCAAAGCCATACGGTCGCCAGCATGGCCAGAGTTCACATTTGTAGGCAGCCCTTATCATTCCAGCGTATCTGTCAAATGGGTTATGTTCCGCAAAAGAGGTTAAGTACATCACGCAGGCGCAGGAAGAGGTGCAGATGCAACGGGAGGCGTGTCCTCGTAAAAGTCTTCATCTCCAATCCATTCTATGCCATGTCTGCAAGACGTCACGCGATCAGTAGGCGCTACTGGCAACACGCGGAAGACTCACTTCTCTTTCGCATGTGACCTCAGTCCGTCGAAGGTATACGTTCTCAGTTGCTTCTTGTCCAGACGAATTTCGGATGAAGGTGTTCGTCCTTTCGGCTTGCTTGCCAATTCAGCAGTAGCCGTCTGACGAGGTCCAATCGCGGCAGGGTCACCGGGGATGTCTTCGGCGGGCTTCTCGGTTGTCGCTGAAGGAGCCTGAAGACAGTGACGACATCGAAAGACACGTTGTCTGCGATCGTATTCGTTGCTCTTGTTGAGGAGCCGCCGACACGAGCCGGGTACTACCGCCGGGCCGTCGAATGACTGCCGCTCCGGTGCCAGTCCGATTTGCATACTCTCGTGACGATGGCAATGGCGTAGCTATGCGAAACGGTCAAACGCGGGCTGGATCAAACCCATAACTACATACCATCGAGGGAAAATCCATCCTGATCCGCGCAGGGCAAGACTGACAGATAATCCGAGTATTAAGGCTTCGCACTCCTTCAATGGATCCAGCATCCTCGGCATCGAGGCCACACGACGCAAGAAGCAACTTGACGACATCTATGGCCTATTGTCGGAGGTCAACCACGACGGCAAACATAGCGATGCGAGAAACCTCCACCGGACGTACCTTTTGGTCGGCAACAAAACGGCTTGGGTTCCAAGCCTCCTTGTTACGTGCCGCTTTGGAGTGCGAGCACCGATGCTGGCAGGCCTGCGAGAAGTCCAGCCCGGAGTCATCAAATCCCTTTTGATTGCTTTTTTCGTCACATTTCACGCATCGAAAGCGGGCAGTGAGGCGATCCACAGGGTGAAGCTTCTTTGAACTCGCGGTTTTCCATCCTGGAAAACCAAGCACGGTACCAAGCGCAGCCCTGGCCTCTATCTGCCAGCGAATAAGATCTTCATTGACCAGATCAGTCACAATCTTCGAATGTTTGAGTTCCCTGGCAACACCAAGACTGGGGGCATTGGAAGGCTTGTACTGTATACGCTCAACCATGGGTAACTTGCGGAATTCAGGCAGAGTTGGCAAAACAGTGGCCGTTCTGCCAGTGGTCTTGAGGCGGTCATAAAACGTTGCCACGTCATCTCGTCGTTTGCGATAACTAGCTTCATCTTCACGTCTTTGGCGAGCCTCTTGCATGCTCAGTATTTCAGACTCTGCGTTCTGGAGTACATTATCGACATCTACACATAAACCCACGAATTAGTTCAGTCTACACAAACAGTAACGTGCGTACGTCGAGCGCTCATGATCTCCAGGCTCGTATTCATTTGTCGGTATAGCGAGCCAAAGCTAGGGGATTGCAGGAGGTCCCATGACGCCCATCCGTGCTTTTCTGCGAGGTTCTTCGTCCTAGAATTCAAAACCATGCTTGAAATGAGTCATACACCACTCGGCTGCTCTTCCTAACTCACATCGAGTGATTCGCGACGAAAACGGTTCTTGCCCGACGTCTGTAACTATTCCTCCATTTGATCAACGATAGAGCCAGCTGGGGAGGCTTTGTATCAGTACTCATCACCGAGGTTGCATATAGGTACACAAGCCTGTGTCTTGAGCTCTAGCCTCGCAACTTCATAATCCTTCTCATTGATATATGCTGTCATTGTTGTTGGCGACAACGCAGCCTTGTTGTATTCGTCGACAGCATTAAGCCAGACACTTCTCCGAGTTACTATGCCACCAACTACAGGAGCTAGTGCATACTCGTCTTCGTCTGTACAGCCTTCGTTAGCGCAGGAAACGGGAAACTTCTGCAGAGATGTAACGGACCAAGGGGTGGAATACCTGACATTAAGGTGAGATCCGCAGGTCTTGAGCGAGGAGAAAGACATACCAGGCTGCAGGGGTTCAATCCGAGGTATCCATTCCAAGATAGAAGAATAGCGGTCGTGTTCGAATGAGACATGTAGGATGGACTTCGAATGCTGTCTCGAGCCGCTGTTTATCGCACAACGTAAGTACAACAAGACCTTGTGCTTCAAAGACTGAGTTGCCTACATCCAATCTCTCCTGCATTTACCCTTTCCGATGTTCAGCCTCATGTATGCGGCACTGCCTACGCAAGGCTCACCTTCTCGCATAACCTCAGCCTTATTGCAAAGGATGCTAACATATTTTTCGTCTTCTTCCCGCATACCTAGCAGAAAATTATCCTAGTCAATGCATGCGCGCATGAGCATGGCGATGACTGCACTTTACCTCGCATGAACCCGTGTCGAAAGAAATGCCGCATAGGCGGATTCAGTGAAGTTAGGGGTTGGGCTTGGGATAGGCGGATCGAACCTAGTCCGAGCCCGTTTCCAAATGAAAACTGAAGCAGGATTTGCGACAAGTGTAGCGCAGAAGTATTTGCTCGTGCGTGCTAATGCGAGGACGTCACGAGGGGTCGTGTAGGAGAGAATCTCTGCCAGCAGCTCGAGCGGAACAGAACCTATCAGGCACTGAGGAACCTGAGCATTCTCAGCATCATGTGTGGACTTCATCCGTTTGCTCTTGGGTAATATCTCGGGATCTTGCAAAGGATTCATGATTGTTGTCTAGGTCGATGTGGTCTTCAAAGACAAGGACCTTGAACGCGACGGCCCAACGCCACTTAACTTGCACGACTGCGATGTGTTATGCCACGGATGCGTGCGTGCAGGTCTTTAGAGCTGCTGCGAAGGTGAACGACTGGTATTAGAGCGCGAGATGGCGGGAAGCGAGGGAGAAGGAAAGAGATGAGATGTCTGATGAGCAACAGATGAGCAGCTCTTGATGGGCGCTAACGTAAACACACAAACGCCACAAGGCCAACGCACGCCGTCCTCGGTCAAGCCGAAGATGGTTCAGTAGGATATGAATAGCTTGAAAGCTAGGGAATATAACACAAGTAAATATACGTGCGAGACTTATAGCGATACGGCGATAATAGCGACAGGGAACAGCAAGACTCTACATCGAAGAATACCACGCTTCATCCTAGGTTAGCAATATTAGGTGTCTCGACAGGACCCATGTCTCCCTCCATCGACGCGTCCTGCACTTCGTTGATTCTCGAGCCACTAGCAGCGAGAGCGCCCTCAGCTTGGTCGGCAACTGCTTGCAGTGCTGCCGGCGCGCTGACACCTGCCTGACTTTTCGCCAACTCTCCCCTTGACCGTGTCCAACATCTTCTTCAGACCGATTCTTTCGTTGACCAGGGCCATCCGCGCACTTTCGAGACTCTTCCGCTCATCCTCAAGAAGCTCTTCAAGCTCCTCGAACTGAGCCGTCTTCAGCTCGAGCTTGGTGAGCGTGAGCTTGATGACGGTGGCCAGTGTCGAGCGGATGTGCCGGTCTTCGGCATCTGCCAAATCTCGTGCAGCTCTTGACGACGATTTGAGAGCCAGGTTCGCCGCCCGCACGACTTTGGAGTGAGGGATACTTGTCTTTGGCTGCGAGAATTCGGTTGAAGTCTCCCCGTCGACGGCCATATCTTCCGTGGTAGCAGGTTTAGGTGAGACGGCTTCGCCTGAAGAACCAGCGACAGCATCTGCCTGCTCTTTGGATACATCCTCCTCCATCCTGTCCTCCGCCTTGTCCTCTACCTTCTCCGCTGCTGTCTCGCCTTCCGCTGATGGCCCTGCTTTCTCCTCTCCGCTGGTTTCGTCCGCACTCTTCTTGTCCCCGTCCGTGAGCTCTTGCAGCGCCGTCTTCGCCGCTTCCGCAGCCACACCGGGTCCCACTACGCCAGCCAGGAACGCGACCACGCTCATGACTGGATTGTCTGCCTGTTCAAAAGGTACCCTTGCGTATCGTAGCGGCCCCATGCTGCCTTCTGTAGCAATGTACTGATCCTCGATGGGGAGCTGAAGGAATTTCCGGATGCATTGCTGCGCCGACCGAGTGCCCACATGACGTTCAATCTCTGACCAGTCATCATCGTACATTTCCACCCCCTCCAACAGCCTGAGGACCTCTTGGTCTGTCCAATCCTCATCCGCATCAACACCGGACCCGTGGTGTATCCCATTTGTGCCAGGAGCTTGCGTCAACTTGACGAAATCGCCGCTGAACATTGTTGACGGGAAGCGACCATCAAGGTAGCAAGGCGAGCACAGCTCGAAGTCTTTGACTTTGAGCGAGTGGTACCGTACAGGGGTGCAGTCCGAGCCGCATGTATCGCACTGATGCTTGACGTCTACGGGGCGACCGTTCTCCTCCGCGGCGCCGTTGGTGAGGGCAGCAGCGTCGGCAGGGGTGACCTGGCGAGAAGCTTTCGCGGAAGTCTGATACATGGAAGAACGGAGCTCAAGCGAGGCAGGTGTACTCGAGGGCTGCGGCTTCGCTGCACCATTGGTAGTAGGGGCGTTGGGATGATTGGACGGACGAGTACCGGGATGCAACGACTGGAGTCCACGAGGGGTGTCAAGAATCACCCGGAAATGACCAGTGAATGGCGGGGCCAGTGCAGCAGGTCGTTGTTCGGGATCAATCTACAGGCCATGTTTTGTTAAGACGAAGTTACCGAAGTCTGAACGAGGCGCACCTGGTAGTTAACTAACCCCCACTGTTCCAAGAACGCGTGCACCCGCATTATGGCACAGACGTCTCCAGCCAAGTTCCTTCGGCATGCGGTAACGGTGAGGTATTCTGTGGGTCGCATGCGATACGCGTTAATCATGAAGTCGCGGTAGTCCTTGTATATCGCAGGTGTCTTGGACCTATTGCGCGAGTTGAAGAACTCAGGCAAGGCGCGACGCTCGACTGGATGAATCTTCGACATGTCAAACCAGGCCGCGTAGGAAGGAATGATGACCTCGTGCGTCTGAGCCGCAAGATACTTGCGTGCTTGCTCTTCGAGCTTCAGACGTGTGGCCTCCAGCTGAGCAGCGTCTTCCTCGTCGTTCTCATCGCCAGACTCGCCCTCTTCGTCCGCGACGTCTCCGCCCTCAGCCATGGACACGTCCCCAGCATCATCGGCATCGTCCGTCTTCAGCTGACGAAGAGCAGGGAGCGCGTTATTAGCTGCCACAGCGTCCGAAGCAGGGTCCGTTGGTGGTAAGTTGGCGAGTTCACCGCCCTGTATTGGTTCGAGTTCGCTCCGCTTGCCTGGTGCGTTCTCTGGGTCGACAGGAGTCACGCCTTGATTTTGTTCTGGAACAGTAAGTCGAATGCGTTTTGCATCTGAGGAAGATGGCGAAGGTGAAGCGGTGCGTTTGGGTGAAGACATAGTGCCGTGAGCTCGGGGATCGGAGGCAGGAAAGAGTTACAGCCTGCCAGTAAGTAGCGCTGCGTAGCCGCATAAGTGCGGGAAAGTACTGAATGTATCCAAGTAACTGATGGGGTAAGACTTCTGAGGTCTTGCTTTGGCGCACACCGTCCCTCTTCCTCCGTACCCCGCTCTCGTTACCCTCGCATGAGGGCTTTCTGGCTCGCAAGTCTATGGTATCATGGATGCTAGCGAACTCGTCGTTTGCTATATCTCGACTATCCTCTCTCCTGCGTAGGCCGGGCCATTTGCCCCGCCCCACCCGAAGCCTCCACGCCTCGACCAGCAGGGCATTCATCAGCTCCCTGTCACTTCATGGAGAAGTCGAGTGGCTCTCCTCTGAAGTCGGGGCTTCTTCAGAGGACAGTTCAAGAAGCTACTCGGCAGTTGGATCTGGGTGGGATAACTCGGTTTTCGAGCAGCAGACGGAGGAGTATAAGGAGATTGCGGGACCGTCCACCGAGCAGCACAACCTTTCCGTTACCCTACTACAACTCTTGTCGAAAATGGAGACTACGAGAGTGCCACCCGTCTCAAGGGGGAGCTCGACAAGTTCGGAGTCGCCGTTGAGCCGCACGCTTCATACATGGCTGTCGCAACGCATCATCTGACGAAGGAGATTCAAAGCATACAGTCCTTCGATTCATGGGCATCGCTCGTTCCAATACCAGACAATATACTCGAGCCATCTCTCCTTCAGTCCTTCGTCACGGGCCCTGGTGCGCAGACGAAACCTTACGCGAAACTGCGGAAGACGATGTTGCACGCCGTTATTGCCTCTTCCATGGGCTATACCCCCCTCGTGTCCAAGGCCATCATCCCATACGCTATCGAAAAGACGAAGCCAGCGCTGAGTAGAGTCTTCCTGCAAGCGTTAGCGGCTGCCGACTTAGCACGCCATGAGGCGTTGGCTCCTGGGAACGCAGTTCTTGCTGAACGCGAACATCGCAAGCGTTTTCACCTGTCGTACGAGCTGGCTATCCGCTCTTACTGCCTACGCAAACATCGTCACATTGCACTGGGCCTTCTGCGCCACGCGAAGAAACGAGGCTATCTCATCGGAGCGTTCACGCACAAGTTCCTAATGTTCCACTTGCACGCTGCAGGCGATTTTGTGGCGGCACATCAGGTCGAGGAGGAGCTCAAGGCCATGAATACGGGAGACACAGATCAAAGACGAGGGGTCTCCGAACAGTCGAAACCTGCTCGCCCAGAAGATTGTCAAGGTTGTGGCGGATGGTCATCTACCGACTCGACGAATCCTCGACACCTTTCTCTCCCTTTGCACGGAAGCGACAGATGCTGCACTTCTCGAACGGGTCGCGCAGACGTTCCATGGCTTTCCGGACCAGCAGAGGGCGATGAGACAGTGGGCGCGTGCAGAAATGTACCACCACTTCAAACGCGGCGAGCATCACGCTGTCCTTTTCCTTTTCCACAAATATTTCCAGCCCGTCGGTATCCCTCCAGCAGCCAAACTCGCTCTTGACAAGATCGACATCCGCCGCGTACCGTCCCATGTCCTCCAGCGAGAAGTACCTCCCTTGGCCTGGCCGCATCGTTGGAATACAGTCATCCTCTGGCAGATGGTGGTGAACGCGATGCCGAATGGCCAAGTCGTGCGACTATACCAACAGTTCCTACGAATGCACGACGTATACCGGCGCTTCGTTGATCCTCCCGCCGACAACAGCGAGGTTGTCCGCTTTGTGAAGGCCGCGCCCCCACAGCTAACTCTCAAGCAACTCCCGCCTGGTGACGCTCCCCGTCCGTTCGGCTTACTCCACTTCCGTGTATTCTTCAACGCCGCCTCCAAGCACAACAACACCAAGCTCATGGCCCTCGTTGTCCACCACATGCGCCAGTTGGGATGGGCGCCGAAGCCAGGCGACGTCGCTCTTATAACAAGATGCTTCGCGCGTGGGGGTAACCCGAAGCACTTGATGCAACTCCTGGACCAACTGCGGCAGGACATCTCTATTCGCGCTAGCGCAACAGCGACTCAACGCAAGCTACGCGTGAAGGCCGAGGTTGGAGACCGTCCCCGTCCTCCTTTCGGGGCAGGACTGTACCGGAGTGCTCTCAAAGCTTTCGGAGCCCATAGTCGTTACGCGGACACGAGTCGTATCATCAGGCATCTCAGGCGGAATGTCAAATACAAGGTTGGGACAGACAAGCGGACAGACAGGACCTTGGCCACCCTTCAGAACATCCTTAGGTCCAAATCTGTGAGTATTCCGTTCTTTTCTGGCATCCTCTGTCTGACTCCTTTGGTAAGCGTCGCGCGAAGCCTACTGGGGAGGCTATTACCAGCGCCACTACTGCGCCGGAGACCTAGCCTGAGCTCGGCCGAGTTCGGGTTCCGGACAGAGCACCCATTCGACTTGCTGAACCCCCAACCCACGAGGGGCTGTCTGTAAGGTGACTTCGACGCCAGAGAAGTCGTCAAGGGACCACCAGGCCGTCATCCCCATGGCTTATGAGCTTACCTCTTGTCACGGGTCTCAAGAGGATCAACCTTCGGCGCGACCGCCGGTGGTGTCGAAAATCGCTCATACTAGGCTCACTCCAGGTGACACATCCACTGCGCGTCCGAATGGCAGGGGTCATAGAAGTCAGGCGAGAAAAGTAGGGGAAATAAGTGATTACATCACTATATAGAGTAGGACGGCTGAGCACCACAAAAACTTGTATGCGATGGGTCTTGAATTGAAAGTATAAACGTCCGTGCAAAGGAGGGGAGCCACAAGAACCATATAATGGCTGATAGAATAGCAAAAGACGTCATGATTCCGACTATTCCAGAAAGGGTATCGTACTAAGCTGCCGATAACAGTTCATGTGATCATGTGAGACCAAAGAGCGTCGTATCCATCTGGATATTATGACAGTATAGGAAGATAAAACTAGGGGAGTGGTTGAGATATTCGCTCCGGAAGTGTGGAAGAGGTATGGAGGGGGAAAATATACAGCGTCGCCAATGGCATTTGATATTCATGCGTCGGTTTCTCCGCTCAGGCGAGGAGGGGCTTGCGCAGGGGTCTGGGGCTTGAGGTTGGTATATGCGGGAGGTAGCTCAATGGTCTCTGGCTCTGGTTGAACTGCATCTTCGCTCGGGCCCGCGTCGTCGTGTTGTATGATGTTAACCGGTCTGAAGCTGGGTGGCGCGGCGGATTTGCGTAGGTAGTTCGAGGTGGAAGTTGACTGATCAGGCGTAGAGGACCGCACCGAGCCCCCGGGCTGCTCGCCTGTGGCGTTCGAATAGTGCGACGTTCGCTGATCCAGGCTGGGACGATTGCTTGTCGCAGCCCGCGTCTCGGCAGCACCGACGGCGGTGGTGGTGCCAGCGGTCGGCTCGGGGACAACGAAAGGCTCGGGTCGGTAGTATTGAGGCAGGTTGCTGTTGCTGCCGTCGTTCTCGTGGAGGAGATCAACCGGTCGGTCTTTCTGTTGGTGGAAGCGACGACGGCGGATGAAGAAGATTCCGACGAGGATGAGGGCGATGAGACCGACGACGCCGCCAATGACGCCACCTTCGGGACCATTATGAGCTCAAAGCGGCGCAAAACGCGCATGCGAACACTCACCGACGATGGCTCCAACATTTGTGTGATGCCTTGTGACCCGGAAAAATGAGATACTTCTTTTAACACACCGCAGGCAAACCCAGACTTTGGCCACACGAAAAGTGCTCGAAGCGAAAAGGAAAAACATTCAAGTGTTTTTCTGTTACTTTCATGCGCCCAAAATCGGGCCATGCCTGCAGTGCTAATCACAAAAACGCTTACCCGGATGAGGATGATGGGTCGCCACCAGTACCTGCGCCGGAGGTACTTGTGGGATAGCTTCCTCCTGCTGGGGAGCCAGGGGTCGACGATGGGGAATTGTCCGTAAGGCATGCGTTGTCGCCAAAGTTAACGATGTAGACTGAGCTTCCTCCGGAACCAGGTCCCCGGTTGTCGCTCCCGACGAGTAGGACCGTGGTTCCTGCGCGTACAGACGGTGTCCACGAGAAACCAAGGCCTTGATTTGCGACAATGGTCAAAGGTCCTTGGGGAACGCTGAACGATTGGCCGCCAGGAATTATGCCCTGGAATGTGGGTGTTCTTCCGCGATTATTTGTGGTTAGAAACACGGTCCAAGCAGAGACAAGTGTACACACCCTTGAACCAGCCCCGTTGTTTCATCCCACCATATACGCGTCGCAGCGCACTGTGTCAGACTGGTGGGCACAAGACTGTACACCCAGCTTGTGCTGACCGCGTCGGAGTAACAGCTTGAGTCATCGCCCGACAAGACAGTCACCACACCACTAGTACCCCCTGTGCCAAAGCCGGTGCTGTCGCTGACGACCGCGACGAACTGCGAGTTTGTGGGGTACTTGAGCTGGAATGAAGTCGACGTGTCGGACCCGGTAAAGTTCTGCTGGAAGATTTTCCGGACTTCGGTGTTGTTGGGCAGGGGAGAAGGACCAAAGGGGATGATGAGGACACTGTAGGGTGGTTGACCAGAGCCAGTGATAGTCACGTTGAGGTTGTCGCATTGTCGCGGGGTGCTCTCGTAGTCGAATGAGTACGCCGCCGCAAGCGCAGGAAGGAAAGCCAAAGGGAGGAGTTGCGACAACATGTCGTCGAGCGCGACGTGAGGGACAAGGGCGACCGAACGCTCTGAGCCCTGGGATAGAAGATGGTGGTTGGTGGTCTACCCACTCCACGACTCAGACAAGCACGATCAGCGATGACGGTAAGAGCCCGCGTGCTACACGCTCCGAGCGCTTGGGCGGTGTGCGCTACGCCCGCCACCGTCGATGTCGACGTCACGCGTCAGGCTCAGGCTCACGCTTCGACGGTCTGCCATTGCATGCCACTGAACACGGGCGCTAGCTACGAATCGCAGGAGCAAGGGTTCGCCCTCTGGGGGGGAGGACGTGTTATCTAAAAGCACGGAAAAGGGCACTACAAGGCGTATAGGTATCAGTCAGTTCCCTTTCCTGTATGGTGCGCCGCGCAGACTCACGGCGACCTGCGTTGGCTCGCTCAGTCGCTGGCAGCCGCGTGCGGGCAGCCTCGCTCGGTGACGCGTTCTGGCCTGGCCTGGCAGACGGGTGGATTCCAGTGAGTGCCTGCCTTTCCCGGGCCCGTGCTCTCGTCTGCTACTGCTAACCTGTCCCGTCCCCTCCCCCGCATACAGGCCCCTCTACTCGGGCGCAGACTCCGCCCGTCCAAGCCGCGCACTCGGCCGTGCGTGTCTCGGCACCAAAGCGCGGTCCGCGTGTCCTCCTGCCACATCTGCCCCCGCGACCACCTGGCAAGACGCGCCGCGTCCGTCCGACCGCGTACCACAACCGCGCGCCCTCGGGAGTGTGCTCCGAAGGCTCACACTGCGATCTCGCCGTCCGTCTACACAACTGGCCTCGAAAATGACGTTTTCTGACTCGCGCAAACGAGGGCTGTGCGGGCACGTCGGTTGGAGGTCAGTACACCCAGACCCTGCCGAGATATCGCAGAAACTCGCCGAATGCTCAACCTTGCAGGCCCGTTCAACGGCATGCGGTCCCGGCTACCACGGCTCAGCGCGCGCCCTCGACCGCTTGCGTCTCGGTCGCCGGACGCAAATCTGTTGCGGGACCGCACACTCGAGCCGCCGTACACGTCGACAGGAGTGCGCGAATGGCGTGGAAAGGTAAGCGCGACCCTGGCCTGCGCGGCACGACGGACTTCAGGTGAGCAGGACCGCTTCTCGCGCGGGCATCGTGAACACTCACCCTCGGCCTCCACAGATGTCTGCCACCTCCCACGCACAGACCGTCGTCGACGCGCCACGGCGCGCGCGCAGTCGACTGCACGACGTGCGTGGATAGGGCCTCGGTCGGCGCACGGCCATATGTTGCGGAACGACGCAATGCAACCCGACGCTCGGCGTAGCCGCGGCCAGCCGTCACGCGCGCACACACGGCGCGTCCACCCGTCGGGGCGTCGTCGGTGCCCAGCGACTTGTGCTGGACCACGACGCCCATACAACGTCGGCCGCGGGACGGCGATCTGTTGCGGAACGGCGAAATCCGCCGCGGCGAGTGCTGCCTGCATGCGCCCATTGCACCGGCATCCGGCATGACCACTGGGCTTCCAGACACATGCCGACGACACGGCAGCGAGGGAGCCTTGGTCACCAGACGCCGATCTGTTGCAGAACGACCCAGTCGGCCGTCGATGTCACGGTCGCGATGGCTCGTGCCGTCGCGCGCCCATCGCCTCTTCACCGACCGCACCAGCGGCGTGCCCGCCCATCGCTGGCGAGACCACCCAACAATGTCGGCGACGGGGCACCATGATGATCCCGGTCGCGGGACGCCGTTCTGTCGTAGAACGGCGAAATGGGGACGCGGACCACCCGACAGAGGCCAAGACGACGGCGACGAGACCGCGCAGGGCCTTCCCACCCAACGATGTCGGCGACAGGGCACCATGATGACCCCGGTCGCGGGACGCCGTTCTGTCGTAGAACGGCGAAATGGGGACGCGGCCCACCCGACAGAGGTCAGGACGACGGCGACGAGACCGCGCAGGGCCCTCGCGGGCCCTGCTCGGGACGAGGAGCCCTCGTCGTGGAGGCTTCAGGCGCTGTCGTCGAACCACAGGGCGTCGTAGACTCGTACGCGGCGGCATCCCGCAGCCCATTGTCAAAATCTCGGCGCGGGAGGCGTCGTTGTCGCCCAAGAATGAAAACACGGGCGTCTATTGAAAGTCAGCCCGAAAGCCACTGGAGCATGAGCGTCGAGCGTACCTGCGTCGCCCCTACCGACCCTGCAGAGACCAACACGGTGATGAAGAGACCTCGCAGGGCCCTCGCGGGCCCTGCTTGGGGACGAGACGCCCTCGTCGGCGCGCCTGCGGGTGTGCGCGTCGAACCGCAGGGCGATATACGCGGCGGCATCCCGCAGCCCATTGCCAAAATCCCGGCGCACAGGGCCTCGTTTTCGCCTGAAAATGCGCATACGGGCGTCTATTACAAGTCAGCTCGAATGGCCTCGGCAGCCTGCGTTTCGGGCTCACCGACGTCGCTGGGCTCGCTTTTGCCGCCTCCACCCTCATCTCCTGGCGGAAGGGGAAGATGCACCCGCGCGACGGGCCGTTGGCCCACGCGACGTCGAGAGCACCCCGCTCGGCGCACGGCCAGCCCGTCGTCCCAGACCCCCAACATCAAACCCTCGTGCGCATCGGCGGCGCGCTGCGTTTCGGGGCGGTCGCTTGCCGGCCGTCACCACAGACCGCGCCCGACGCGCAGTGTTCCCATGCGTCGTCAAAGGCCCCACGGCGGCGGGCTCGGGCAGATGAGCCACTGCGCGGAAAGTCCAGGTAAGTTTCCGCCGGTTTTGCGTCAATTCTGTTGGTACTCACTTTGATCCATAGGTTTACCGGCTTCGTCTTGGTTGACGACGGCGACGCGTCGGTTCAGCTTGCGCCCTGCGGCTGGGACTCCGACCTCGCCCGAGTGTATGGACCGGCCTGCAGGACGACGACGCTGTCAGCTCCGATCGACAACAATGAGACAACGCACGCGAGAGCGTCGCGGTCCTGCACGCACAAGCACTGAAAGTACACATACCTATTCAACGCGCCGTCAGCTGAGCAACACGCGACGCGCGTTCTCATCGCCCTCCCGCTCTTCTCATCGCTCTCCCGCTGCTCTCTCTCCAGGCGGCGCGCTGTCGGCGCAGGCTTCCAAATGTTGCGACAAGGACCCGGCCGCCGGGACGCGATCTGTCCTGTCGCCGCCGTACGCGCGCACGACGGTCTTCAGCCGACGTGCTCTTCTGGCGGCTCGTGCGTATCGCGGGTTATATTGTCTGTGTCGCGAGGTCTACAAGATGGGAGTGCGGGAGTGTCAACTATGTGCGCAACACGGCGAGGATCCTGGAACTGACCATCAGCTTGGGACTCGTCTGCTGGCAGTGGCGTTTGGCCTGGAAAGTGAGCCCGCGAGCAAACAGGCCAAACGAGTGCTTACTAAGCGAAGAGGGCTGAAAGCGGAAGGCCCTGAAACCTTAGCGCCAAGTCTCTTTGCCTTCCGCCTCCTCAGCCCTCGAGCTTTTTAACCTGAGCTCTCGCTCGTTTTTCTTCCTAAAAGTTCTTATATCGAATACGACCAGCATGAAGATCATGGAACCGCCACGAGGAGTCGGAGGAAAGAGCGTCGTCAATTTACTCCCCGGTGAAGCCGCGGCCGCGTAAGGGAGCGCTGCCTCGAGGCAGGAGCGCCAACGCGAAGACACGGTCGAGACGCGTAGGAGCCCGTCGGCGACGCGCGAGGAGGAAGAGGAGCCTAGAAGACATGAACAAGAGGAGGATGAGGAGGAAGAGCAAGTGGATGAACGCGCATATAGGCAGTCGTTCGGGCAGTCTTTCGCAGGTCCAGGGGATACAAACCCAGCTGAGCCACAGAACCTGCAGCCTCGACCTTCCACGCCTGCTAATGACCCGTTAGAGCGTGCGCGCATGGTGAACCAGATGATGCAGACCATGTCCCCAGACACGCTGCGCATTGCTCTCGAGTATCTGCACAACAACAGCCTTCCAGCAGCAGGACCGGCCCCGAGGGCACCTTCGCCGGCACCGCCCAAACCTACCCTCATCTCATTCAATTACACTGGTGCGAATGCCGACACATTTTTCCAGGGCCCAGCCGTTTCCCCCAGCCCTCGTCTCGCTGCTATCCTCGCAAACAGGATGCACCTCCCGCTTACGGCCTGCACCAATGCAGCAATCAAAGACGTGAACGAGAACCCGCACAGCTACAAGACGGTCAAGTCCACCGACGCGTTAGGCCAGGAGAAGAAGCTCATGGATCTCAGCCCGTTTTTCTAGCCGAGCTGCGCATGCCGTTGGACGATTGGCGAGAGGCATGGGGAAACTTCCCTGTGGTCTTGGAGACCATATGCGACGCGACCGTAGTCGTGTCGTTCAAGGACCACTTCGCGTTTCCTCAACAAGCGCAGGACATCAAGGAGGCCCTCGCGGGCATCCTTGAGTTTGACGCGAAGGTGCGCCGGCTTTTCTTTACCACTACCGACCGTGCTCCTTTGGTGGTAGGCTCTCCTCTATAGAGAGCTGCTGCGCGACATATTGGACGAGCACACCCGGGCTGGACTCGCCGAAGTCAGGGCTTTGGCTGCGACATCAAGCACGAGTCGTTTTCCAACCCTATTCCGGTGACCGCCGCCCGTCGTCGTTCCGAGGAGGAGACGATAGCTTCGCTTCGAGCCGACAGGCACCGCAGACAAAGCCCTTTCAGCAAGGCAGACAGTCTAGGACTACGGGACCGCTCTGCCTCATCTGCGCTCAGAGTGGTCACACATCCAAGTTCTGCTCTCGCACCTCTCTGCCGAACAACAAGACCACCTACTCTGTCTGGGGCAACGATCAACTCCTTGCAGGGCCATCTCGCATTGAAGCCTGCGTCTTCTGGAACATCCGGGCCCTACCAACCCTGCCAACTCCACTGGCGACAGTCGATGTGGCTCCCGCTGCCCCGGAAGGACAGGGCACATCTGCTCGTTCTGTGGTTCCGCCGGTCATCATGCCGCGTCTCGGCGGTGCATCTGAGCGAGACCGCATCATCACTCCCTACAATGCCGATGAATTTGAGAAAACTCTTGGACGACTCCATCTTCTTGACCGCCACCATGATCTCCCAGAAAAACTACGAACAGGCTTCCCGATTGGCGACTTCAGCACACCGTCTCGCACGCATATACCCCATAATCACGCATCCGGCATCGCTCACATGGACTTCATCCGGCAGTATGCCGAGGAGCAGGTTGCCCTTTGCCGTATGTCTGGACCATACTCGCAAGGCGAGGTCGAGGCCGTTCTTGGATCTTGTTTCATCTCGTCGCCACTTGCTGTGGTTGACAAGCCCAGCGCCCCGGGCAAATTCCGTCTCGTGCAGAACTGCTCCTACGAGTACGAAGCGGGGAGTGTCAGTGAACTCCTTCATTGACTCCGACTTATTCCCTACAAAGTGGGTACAGCGGCACAATTCGCAGAAATTGTGAGTACTTGGTTTTTTGGCCGTTTGGCCTCCTTGCGCTTGAGTGTAACTCGCGCATGATGCTGGAGTGTAACTCGCATCTGTTTCATATGTGCTCGAGTGTGTCTCGCACATGGCATTTGAGTGTGTCTCATGCCAGGCATTTGAGTGTGTCTCATGCCAGGCATTTGAGTGTGTCTCATGCCTCTCACATTTTTTAGGTCGCGACATGTCCTCCAGGCTCGCAGGCATGCTCGCTTGACATCGATGCAGCTTTTCGCAACATCCCGATCCGACCCGAGCACAAATGCTACCTGGTCATTCAGTGCGAAGAAGGTGTGTTCTATATCGACCACGTCTGCCCATTCGGGATCTCGTCGGGGCCAGGCGTACAGGGCGCAGCTATGGACGCTGTCGTTGACATCCTTGAAGCCCACGGCATCTCACCATGCAAGAAGTGGGTCGATGACCTTGTCAACGGGCGGTTCCCAATTGAGGCCAACGGCGGTGCATATCGCTACGCGCATGGAGTCGAAGACATCTTCCGCATCACTACTCCGCTAGGCGTGCCCTGGAAGCTTGGAAAATGCTTGGACTATGGGTTTCTGGTCATCTATCTGGGGTTTCTCTGGAGTCTGGTGAAGAGGACAGTCGAGCTTCCTGAAGCTAAGCGTCTCAAGTACCTTGCCAAGCTTCAGGCCTTCATTGCGCTGATCGACTCTGGGAAGCGAAGTTCTACAGCGTGACGTGATGTCCATGAATGGCACCCTATCCCATATCACCTTCGTCTATCCACGAGGGACGCCGCATTCCTAGCCAGCATATCAGCCTTTGTGTCTCAATACCCCAACCCGTTCGCTTCCTCGCTGGCCACCTCCCTCCTTGGTGTCGGACATGCGCTGGTGGATGAATGCCTTGCAGACTCCAGGAGTCTATCGATCTTTGGTTCCACGTGGGGCAACTCGGGACATCGGAATCTGGGTTGACGCATGCACCAGCTGGGGCATCGGTGTAGTCATCGACGGATGCTGGGATGCTTGGAAGCTCAACAGCAACTGGAAAGCCGACTGTCGAGACATCGGCTGGGCAGAGATGGTTGCCGTTGAGCTCGCTGTACGTCACGTCGAGCAGCTGGGATTTAAAGATGCTAACCTGCTTATTCATGGCGACAACATGGGTGTTGTTGGAGCGTTCCAGCGGGGACGGAGCCGGAACTTCCAGGTCAACAACTCGATCCGACGCGTTGAAGTCATCGCTATGGCTCTCAACATTCACTTTGTTCTCGAATACGTCAACACCTCTCTCAATAAAGCTGATTCGGTGTCTCGCGGCACTCCGGATCCCTCACTGCGCCATCTCTCCACTATCTCGCTCCCTGCAGAGCTTGCTCCTCTTCTCACTCATGCCTAAGGCCCGCACCAAACGTACGCCCGCACGTGCGAGTGTGTTGACAGTTGGTGGGATGTCTGCCCCAGGATCCCATGGCAAACCTGGTCCAGCAGATACCTCGTCGCGAACCAACCAGTCACGAAAACCACGAAAGCCAAACATCTCCAACAGTATCACTCCATCATCACTTCGCCCGCATGTTCTTGCTGAAGATCGCCTCACTTGCTGGATCACCCCTCACGCCATTTGCTTTCATGCTGAGACCTCCAAGCTCTTATCGACCGCCGCTAGCATTCAACTACAACAGACTCTGCTGTCCTCTATCGAACCCAACTCTCGGAAAAACTATGGTGCCGGCTTGCTCCGCTTTACGCAGTTTTGCGACTGCAATCACATCTCAGAGAACGATCGCATGCCTGCGTCTGAAGTCCTTCTTGCAGCCTTTGTCTCTCGATGGAACGGTCTGGTTGCTCGTACTACGGTCGACACTTGGATCGCAGGTCTGAGTTTCTGGCATGGTTTGCACGGAGCGCCATGGAATGGAAACAAGATGCTCAAGGTCGTCCTCACTGCGATCCGGAAGCATGAGCCGGAGAAGGATGAGAAACGCCGCCCCGTTACAATTGAACACCTGCATGCCCTACGAGAACACCTTGACCTCACAAACTCGTTCGACGCGGCTGTGTATGCCATAGCGTGTGTCGCTTTCTGGTGCTGCCGCCGGTGTGCTCTGTTGCAAACTACTCTTATAAATTTGACTAATCGAATGATAGCTTAGGGGAACTTGTTATACCCTCACCCAACACATTTGACCCCTCTCGTCATGTTTCAAAATGCACGAAGTTAGCTTACCATACCCCTCTCGCGAGGACGCTGAATATGCAACCCTACCAATACCTTGGACCAAGACGACGAAGAACAAGGGGACAATCATTTCAGCCACGGACGTCGACGACTGCACCTCACCAGTACCCGCCCTCAAACACCATCGAAGCGCAAACGCGAAGGTGCCAGACCATGCACCGTTCTTTGCCTTCGAGACAGCTGACGAGAAAGGTTGGGCGCCGATGACTCGAGACTGGTTCCTCGGAAGGTGCAACCAAGTCTGGTCGGAAGCAGGGCTTGAAGGTCTTAGTGGGCATTGTTTCCGCATTGGAGGCGCAACCGAGTTGCTATTGCGCGGTACTCACCCTGACATTGTTGCAGTACAAGGAGGCTGGAAGTCTCGCGCATTTCTCGAATATTGGCGGAAAATTGACTCTATCCTCCCGCTTTTCATTTCAGAATCTTTCACAGCCTCTCGCCTTCAGCTTGTTCGCAACTCTATAGACTCCTTTAAGAAGAAGTACTCTTTGTAGCATTTTCGTCGCACATCAGATCTGGACTTTGCACACTGTCTGTAGCACTAGTAGTATGTATTGTGGCACTCATGGACTGTTACTGTGCTCTACCGTACTTTACAACATCAAACTCGATGTATCCTGCACTAAATAGCCTTTCGCGAGCTTGTGCATAGGTCAGTTAGCACTCGCCGCGGTCAAGGGTTTCCGGGGTCTTAGCTCGCCCGGTGGGGTTAGTCGAGAGTCGGCGTTGACTCACGACTGTTGTGGCTTCGCAAGTGGTGGTTAGTCGTGTATGCAACGCCTTTCCGCCATTTCACGCTCGAGTTGAACTTCGGCAAGAACGAGCTTCGAAACACGCAAACCTGCGCAGAAACGCACGCGTTCGCACGGGCGCTTAGCGACTCGTTTCCTCGCGGATTTCGACCAGGAATCGCGTCCGCCCGTGCTCGTGCTCCAAGCGCAGGCTTTCACCTGAAAGGCCCTGTTTCGAACCTCTCGGATCGCTTCGAACTTGCGATTTCTCCCCGCCGAAGTTCTCCTCTCCCCACCGGACTTACTGAGATGCAGCATCGCGTGAATTTCGCTACTTATCGTACATGATAACTAACTAAGGAATTCACGCGATGTCCTCGTGCTTGTGGAAAGCACTCAAACTTAGGAAGCGTGGCGTTTGGCCTGGAAAGTGAGCCCGCGAGCAAACAGGCCAAACGAGTGCTTACTAAGCGAAGAGGGCTGAAAGCGGAAGGCCCTGAAACCTTAGCGCCAAGTCTCTTTGCCTTCCGCCTCCTCAGCCCTCGAGCTTTTTAACCCTCCCACCGACTCCCTAGTGTCAAATGGTGGTTAGTCGTGTATGCAACGCCTTTCCGCCATTTCACGCTCGAGTTGAACTTCGGCAAGAACGAGCTTCGAAACACGCAAACCTGCGCAGAAACGCACGCGTTCGCACGGGCGCTTAGCGACTCGTTTCCTCGCGGATTTCGACCAGGAATCGCGTCCGCCCGTGCTCGTGCTCCAAGCGCAGGCTTTCACCTGAAAGGCCCTGTTTCGAACCTCTCGGATCGCTTCGAACTTGCGATTTCTCCCCGCCGAAGTTCTCCTCTCCCCACCGGACTTACTGAGATGCAGCATCGCGTGAATTTCGCTACTTATCGTACATGATAACTAACTAAGGAATTCACGCGATGTCCTCGTGCTTGTGGAAAGCACTCAAACTTAGGAAGCGAATGCAGGGCACTACGACATCGCTGTTTTCTGTCTTGCCGACCTTTCAGACATGGGTTGGCGAGATGGGACCATGAGTAGCGTGTGCGATGGATGGTGCTCGGGACACGCAGAAAATTGCCGGCTGAGAATGGAGGGGCAGGAAGGGAGAGGGATGTGGATTGCTGCGGGAAAGATGTACAAGGCACCAGGCCTCGTAAATCTCACCTGCAATCCCGGCCGAGATCTGGATGCACGGAGGAGGCGCGGCTTGAATCAACATGACACGGCCATGGATACTGGGCGGCGCCGCTTTGGAGCCAGATCAGAAGCATGGAAAATACACAACAGCATGCTGTTATGAGGGTGAGTAAGCGATGTCTCGAGCTGGCACCTCGAGACGTACGCAACAGGAGAAATTCCAATCATCAGTTTCAGACTCATAATATTGTCCCTCACAGATCTGTGCCTTTGACCATACCAGCTCAGCCTGGCAGGACATTCCAGTCCTGCCAGCCTAAGCTGGTACTGCCAAAGATTCCTCAGTCAGACTAATGCTTGGAGACAGTTTTTACCTGAAGATGGAATTCATGGGGATAGGTATCCCACTTAGGCAGTTCAGACTCCAGAGCCTATCAGCTCTGATGTCCTCACGGAATGGTAAGCCCGACATGCCGCACATCAACAAAGAAGCCACTGTACTCCCACCACGTAAAGTGCGAAACCCACGCATCCTGTCATCCAAGAGTTACGTCCTCTCGCTACGCGGACGGAGATCATAGTTGCGAGGTGCGCGCCTTGGCTACAGTGCCATAGATCTGATGCAACACCCGGCAGCGCTAGTTGCATGTCCCCGGGCCAACACTCGGAAACATAATATCCTGGTATTGACAAAAGTCTGGTAGCATTTAGATATTTGTATGGAGAATGATGTTCGACGCAGTCAGAGTACACATAGATGGAACCGGTGGTGACCGACAGTGCTAGTACCAGTTGTGTTTATTGCCACAAAAACATTGCTCTGTTGCGAAGCCCCAACCCCTGAGGCGTGCGTTTTCTCAAATAAACTAGACAAAGGTGTGGAAGCGGCACATGGATCTCAGCCTGAGTCGACGCAAGTCACGATTTGGGACGAATGCCAGGATTTCTCCGGAAGGTGGCCAAAGATGGCAAGCCATCAACGCCACAAAGAAGAAGCACGCTCAGCGCCCTCACAGCGCCCTGCATCGTTCACTCGCAACTTGTCGCCGTCCATGACATGAGCTGCTCAAAGATCCTGCTTCATATGTCGTTGGCGTCAATATTGTGACGTTGGCAGGTGAGTACCATTCTGCACTTGTTTCCAGGTGCTTGGTGTTTTTTCTCAGACGTCGAATTCGTGCTCGACTTGCGCGGCAGGCTTGCTGAGCCATCGGAACGGGAGCGACGTCCCACCACGGCCAGAGGAGCTGAAGCAGATTGAGGGGACTGACTTAGCCGAGGTACGCACGGTATTCGAACACCGAATATACCTGGATACTGACACGTCGTGGAAGTGTGCTAGAAGCCTTCCCGCACGCTCTGAACGGCTTGCTGGCCGCAAGCGCATCTTCCGACGGGTGGACCTTGGACGCAAGCGCAAGCTCACGGCATGCCGTGATGGAGCGCGCGCTCAATAAGACGTACGATCAAACCGCTGTGCTGGGACGACAACGAAGAGAGAGCCGAGCTCGTCTTCGGCCCTTTCTGCGTTACCGTCCCACTCAGCAGTTGGAGTGTTCCGGGCGTGCGGGCATGACGTGTGAAACGGGGGTCAGAGGTGCGACAGGGCGGGGGGTTGGAGAGGCCGAAACTGCCGAGGTGGAAGGTATAAAGGACGCGAGGTGAACGGCTGAAGACTGCATTCTCTTCCCCTCGTCCTTTCCTCCCTTTCTCCCATCCCCACCACCCCTCTTCAACTCTGCTCGCTCGGCAGCTAGCCACTTTACCTCTCACACTGAACCCGTCCTCTTCCCTCATTGCCGTCCAGGACGTTGTTCTCGTAGCTCGCTCGCTTTCTGTGTCGCTCCGATAGCATCAGGAGGACCGGCTAGTAAGGCAGAGTAGTAAGTGCTAGCTCACCCACTTGTATTGGTCCTTACACTGAATTTAAACATTCGTTTGCAGTCGTTCTGGCATTTGTTTATACCTGCAATATCGCATACACAGCGCGTCTCGTTGCCGCCGCACTGTACGGCTGAGGTGAGTACCAGTTCTCTTCTCACGTCCCTTTGTTTACTGATTGAATGGTGTGGATTTAGCGGCTTAGCCTGTTAGCTTACCACGTAAGTCGGCTTGCTAGCATTGCTGTACCGCGCACTCATGCTACATTCAATATAGGCTGTCTGCTCATGGTATGCACGCCATTTCCCACTCGCTCGTCACGCCGGGCCGATCTCGCTTTGAAGGAGAACAGTATGTGCCCAATACTATTGACTGTGTAACACGGGCTTACGAAACCTGACTCTAATAGTAAACGGAGCTACAGTCAATAACAGGTCAGCCCAGGTAAGTAATCATGAGCCTCTCGATAAGACACTGAATGAACGTTGATAGGGCTTGTGTGGTTGTACTGCGGCCATGCCATGGCACGATTACTGGCGACGGTGATATCTAGCAGGTGCGCGGTCACTTCAACGGCACTGCTATGATTACTAACTTGATGTACACAGATGAACGAATGCTCGCAAGGGTTATTACCGCACTTGCCGCATCGTCAGTGCCCCGGGGCACTGTTGGTGTCTATCGCTCGAGGCGACACGGTGCGTCGCGACCTGGGACCCCGAAGCCGCGAAAATACCTCCCGCAAGCTATGCACGCCATTTCCCACTCGCCCGTCGCAGCGCCGCGCCGATGTCGCTTGGTAGGAGAACGGTATGTACCCAATACGATTGACCGTGTAACATGGGCCTACGATACCTGACTCTAATAGTAAACGGAGCTACAGGCAATAGCCGGCCAGCCCAGGTAACAAATTGTGAGCCTCTCGAGAAGACACTGAATGAACGTTAATAGGGTTTGTACGACTTTACTGCGGGCATGCTACGGCACAATTGCCGGCGACGGTGATATCTAGTAGGTGCGCAGTTACTTCTACGGCGCTGTTATGATTACTCACTTGTTGTACACAGATGAACGAATGCTCGCGATGGTTATGACCGCACTTGCCGCATCGCCAGTGCCCCGGCGCACAGTTGGCGTCCACCGCTTGAGGCGATACGGCACGTCGTGAGCCGGGACCCCGAAGCCGCCAAAATATCTCCCACAAGCTATGCACGCCATTTCCCACTCGCTCGTCGCGCAGGACCGCGCGTGGCCTAATATGCCGGTACTCATTCTGTATCACTGATCATGAGTCAATGGCTAACGAGATCTTGTCTCAGGGTACTGGTACTAAATCAGATAGGTTACAAACGCGCGACTATGGCTAGGTAAGTAATGCCAAGCCTCACTAACAACGAATTTTGAACGGTCATCTGTAGGGTTTTGGTAAATACCATAGCGCAGCCGCTGTCGTACGCTCCGGCGCCGGTACTAGTACAGTGTCACTGTAAGTGACTGCGGGTTACTATATAGGTACGCGGCTGTTAACGTGAGCTAATAGTACTATTACTGATCTGTTGAACGTAGCCGCACAATTGGGCGTTCTGGAGCATTCTGTGCCCATTTCGAGCGTCGGCTCAAGCCACACCGACTGCCTTGACCGTTGGCGGGAAGCAGGCTTCGTCCATCGACATGCCCCTCATGCAACTCCCCATGCGCAACATCAAGGTAATGTCACCTGAAACCATGGCAGACGGCTCATACTGACCTTGTAAATGTAGATAATATATCTCCTTGTAGCGGTGTTGATCCCATGTCTTCGCACATGTATGATGCCGCCAGATTCAGCTCACGGCCAATCTCGGCCGTCATACGGCGTGGACGTGAGAGTTCGCAGCTCACGCTGTGTACTTATCCGTCAAACGGCGGCCGAGCCACGCCTATCGCCTTGACCGTTGGCGAGAAGCGGGCTTCGTCCATCGACATACTCTCATGCAACTCTCCATGCGCAACATCCAGGTAATGTCGCTTTAGACCATGTCAGACCGCTCATATTGACCTTGTACATATAGATAATCCATCTCCTTGTGTCGACGATCATCCCACGTCCCCGCACATGTACGACGCCGCCGGATTCGGCCCGCGAGCATTCTCATAGGACATTGTGCGGCGTCGGCGGGAGTTTGTGCCCATACTATATACTTATCGTTCAAACGGTGCGTCGCGGAGTCTGTGTAAGTAATACATCACGTCACTCACGAATATGTTGTTTCAAGCCTTGTGATCAGTATCTCAATGGCTCGAAACCTCAGCCCGGGACGATACTTAGGACACAGGGGGCATGCTCGTGCTGTCGAATACACCGGGCGGCCGATTCACTCTCATTGGCGGTTACCCGACGCCGGACCATGGTACGCCCTATTATATCACCCTCTACATACCGAGCGAATGCTAACCTTAACCTGACCACTCTTATAGATGAGCCCACTCCGTCGTTGCCGGTGCTCGCCGCCAGCTACTATAAGATCAACGTAGGCCAATGGTAAGTAAGCTAGTACTATGATTCGGCCGCACTGTACACCCTTACTAATAAGGCACTAGAGCTTACGCCGTCGCGATCACTGAGACTGCCGACCGCCTCCGACCTCCACTCCTCGCAATGTACGTGAAGCCGATACAGTCACATTCAACGACGCTCCCCTCAGACATATCTCCGTACTTCTCGTCGGTATATGTAGTTGAGATGGTCTCATTGTTACAAGCAATATGCTAACGATCTTCGACCACCACTCCTCGCAATGTACCGAACAGATGTTTATCAGTAGTACTTCAGGTTCAATATCTGTATATACAGTCACCGCTGTTTAGTAGGTTAGGTCCATATAGCTCAATGTGTACGGCACGAGAGCGTTGCACTGACTTCGTTCTGTAGCTACGTCGGTAGCAACAACGGATATGCTCTGGAGATTAGTATTTGCGGTAAGAGATGTTTGAAGGGGTCTTATGACAGAATATACAACTCACGTACTCTCGTTTGCTAGATCACTTAGTCAAGCACGGATGATGGCAATCATCGCGCATGCCGCGGATAAGTACGTTGTGATACAAGGTGGGCCTCGTATACATCAGTACGTCGTTCTATTGCAGTCGTTTTGAGTACTGACACTAAATGAAACAAAGGCAGATGTCTGTCCTCTGCACTCGGGCTGATTCGGGGCCATTGCATGCAAGGCGGCAAGACCATTTTGTTCACGTCTTTCAAATGCCTTGTCTGCTAGCTGGTATGTCATGTGTTTCATTTATTATTATTCGAGGCGTTAATGTACATCGGATGTGTCTATCTCAGCGGTCTTGCCGTCTATCTCCCCGCGTCAAACTGCGCGCGCCGCGGCACCACTATCTCACCGAGGGATGTGGCATGCCGCGCCGTGATGCTTCATGCCCAAGTGCTAGGCTACTGCATCATTGGCGTCAGTACAGCGGTCCATAGGGGACTATACCTGAGTCTTTGTCTACTTGCTGATGGTGAATCGCGCTCTCCGGTGACTTGCCCTCGTCGATAGCAATGCCCCATCCGCGGGCAAATGCAAGCCGAGCAGGTTGGCGGCGTCGCGGAACCGGCTGCCTGGTGTCCCGTACATTCGTCCCGCCCTGAGACGTTGTCCACCACACAGGTAGGTCATTTCGCCTGTTCTTTGCAACCTCATAGGCTGACGATAGGCAGTTGCCCATTCTTTCATTCGCAGGCAGTGTCGAGATACTCTCGACTGCAGCGAGTGGGTTTCGCGGCATGTGGTTCGCCGAGCGCACTCGCCAGAGCGTGCTCGGCCTACTCATTCGTTGCCGCACGCCGCGCGGTAGTGTGCGCTCGGCGGCATGCTGCGCCATAGAGCTTCGCCTTGTCAGGCAGGCGCGAGCTCTGTGGCGTCGCAACGCCTGGCCTTCTCTGAGTCTGTACGTCTCCTTCCTCTCGTCCTCGATGGGCTCAGCTGACTCTTTACATGTGGGCAGGCGTGCCGACCGCCCTGCATTGCTCGCGGCCCGACGGCGGAAGCAGCCCGCGCGGGCTTGCCAGTGACTTCTCGCGCACACGCGCATTCGACTCGGCATCGCGATACCGCCGCCGTGCGGTCCGCGATGTCTAGCGTTTCTCCCGTACGGTGCGCAAATCCTTTCTGTCTTGGCTTGGTGTGCCGGCGCGCGCATTTTGCGTCCAGACCCCTTTCCGCTCGGTCACGTCTGCAGTGTCCGACCCCAGTACAGAAGCGGTCAGACGGGGGAGGAGGCTTACCGATGAAGCCGCGGCACCGTGGCGTCGGGTGGCGTTGACTTGGGCGACCGCTAGACCACCGAGAGTGGCTCGCGGCGTCGCGGCATCGCGGAGTTGGAACCGACGCCATAGCCGTCGTATGCGCTTGAGTGCACCGTGCCCCGCCGCCGGAAGGAGTCGGGGCCTGGGCGATATGTATGCACGAGCCAATGAGAGGATGGCAGTCAGGCCGCCTCGCCGATGTCCAGTGCCGGCATGCGCACTGGGCGGCGTTCAGGTCGGTGCTGGTGTGATCGTCTGGGCGTCGGGCGACGCTCGGCCATGCACGGGATGTCGGTGCAGGTCGCCAGGTGCCAGGCAGTCCCCCGTGCCGCCAGCGACGGTTGCGGAGCCTCGGCCGGGTGGTGGCGTCTGAACGTCGAGCGCGATGGCGCGGTGGCCGCTGCGGCGAGTGAGAGGTCCGGAGCGAATGACCAGCCTGTGTGACACCACATAAGTCGGAGTGAAGGACAAAATATGGAGGCGCGAACGTACCGAATCGGGAGCGGGCCTACCTGCCGCGCGGCGGGCTGGCGAGGTGCTCAGCTGCTCGAGGGTAGTGTGCGCGATACCCGAACAGTTCCCGCGCCCTAATTACACGCCAAAGCGTCGAGGCCCGTCGAGTCCTTGCCCTGGACGGTCGGTGCTCGTGCGCTGGGGTCAGGGTTTAAGTCGGTGGTGAAGAGCCGCAGAGACATGTCGAGGTGCGCGTGCATGAACTCGACACACGGCACTTGCGCTCTTCGTGGAATAGGGCATCGACGCGCAAAAGCTCGACGTCGTCAGAGCCACCGAGCGTGCTGGGGAGGTCGAGGGTTGCAATGTCTCTTTACGAGGGCAGGGCGGGACTTGCGATCACTGCAGCGGCCGGTGCACCCAATGTATCCGCGCCATGGTTGACCTCCGCCCTCTTTCGCACTTTCACATGAGTCCTGAGGTGCCTGCCGTAACGGGACAGCTTGCGGGGAGCCAAGGCGGCGCGACAAAGTGGGATGTCGGTGCAGTGGGACTTTGTTGGCGAGCTGGCGACTTGGGGTCGGCCCAGCGAGCGCGGCACAACGCGAGGGCGCATGAAATGTGCATGGTAGGTGCCAGGGTGGCTTGTAAAGCGAATCGAGGTGCGGAATGGAACGGGACACGAGCGTGCGGAGGAGGAAGGAGAGCAAGAGAGATGCGTGGGCGCCAAGGGCTCGACGCCACAAAGAAGAAGCACACCCAGCCGAGCTTTGCAGAGGCTGCGTTCTGCGTCGCACCAGCACCATCCATCGCGGTCAAGCAAACGAGAATGACGGTGAAACAAATATATTTAAGCTAGTATTTACATATATACATTGTTCTATCTACATCCTTCTCGTTCGCATCGCGCGACTGCGCCCTGCGTCCCTACAGTACCCAGCCGCGCTGCGCCTTCGCATCCCGGCAGCACCGAAGGATCGTCTGTTCAAGGAAACGCAGGTCAGAGAACTCGCAAACAAGATAGACGTGGCACCACATAAAAACATACCTGCCGCGTTCCAGTGGCGGCTGTCCGTTTGATATGCGCGCGTCGGGCTGGCCCAGAAAGCGCGACACGAGCCGCGCCGTGAGTGCGTCAGCATCCCGCACAGCGCATACCCACGCGAAAAGCTGCATGCCTCCGGCCATGTTGCTCATGCCCATCATGTTGTTGCTCATCCTGTTCATCCCGCCGTCCATCCCAACGCCGAAGTTATTCGCCATCCCGCCCATCATCGCGTCGGACATGCCCTGGCCTTGCATACCCATACCCTGGTCGCCCTGACCCCGTGGCTCTGGCTGAACTGCATCTTCGCTCGGGCCCGCGTCGTCGTGTTGTATGATGTTAACCGGTCTGAAGCTGGGTGGCGCGGCGGATTTGCGTAGGTAGTTCGAGGTGGAAGTTGACTGATCAGGCGTAGAGGACCGCACCGAGCCCCCGGGCTGCTCGCCTGTGGCGTTCGAGTAGTGCGACGTTCGCTGATCCAGGCTGGGACGATTGCTTGTCGCAGCCCGCGTCTCGGCAGCACCGACGGCGGTGGTGGTGCCAGCGGTCGGCTCGGGGACAACGAAAGGCTCGGGTCGGTAGTATTGAGGCAGGTGGCTGTTGCTGCCGTCGTTCTCGTGGAGGAGATCAACCGGTCGGTCTTTCTGTTGGTGGAAGCGACGACGGCGGATGAAGAAGATTGCGACGAGGATGAGGGCGATGAGACCGACGACGCCGCCAATGACGCCACCTTCGGGACCATTATGAGCTCAAAGCGGCGCAAAACGCGCATGCGAACACTCACCGACGATGGCTCCAACATTTGTGTGATGCCTTATGACCCGGAAAATGAGATACTTCTTTTGACTAATCACAAAAAAATGCCTACCCGGATGATGATGATGGGTCGCCACCAGTACCTGCGCCGGAGGTACTTGTGGGATAGCTTCCTCCTGCTGGGGAGCCAGGGGTCGACGATGGGGAATTGTCCGTAAGGCATGCGTTGTCGCCAAAGTTAACGATGTAGACTGAGCTTCCTCCGGAACCAGGTCCCCGGTTGTCGCTCCCGATGAGTAGGACCGTGGTTCCTGCGCGTACAGACGGTGTCCACGAAAAACCTTGGCCTTGATTTGGGACAATGGTCAAAGGTCCTTGGGGAACGCTGAACGATTGGCCGCCAGGAATTACGCCCTGGAATGTGGGCGTTCTTTGATGATCATTATGGGTTAGAAACACGCCCCAAGCAGGATAAGTGTACATACCCTTGAACCAGCCCCGTTGTTTCATCCCACCATATACGCGTCGCAGCGCATTGTGTCAGACTGGTTGGCACAAGACTGTACACCCAGCCTGGGTTGACCGCCGCGCCGGAGTAACAGCTTGCGTCATCACCCGACAAGACAGTCACCACACCACTAGTACCCCCTGTGCCAAAGCCGGTGCTGTCGCTCACGACCGCGACGAACTGCGAATTTGTTGGGTACTTGAGCTGGAATGAAGTCGACGTGTCGGACCCGGTAAAGTTCTGCTGGAAGATTTTCCGGACTTCGGTGTTGTTGGGCAGGGGAGAAGGACCAAAGGGGATGATGAGGACACTGTAGGGTGGTTGACCAGAGCCAGTGATAGTCACGTTGAGGTTGTCGCATTGTCGCGGGGTGCTCTCGTAGTCGAATGAGTACGCCGCCGCAAGCGCAGGTAGGAAAGCCAAAAGTAGGAGTTGCGACAACATGGCTGGTCGTCGAGCGCGACGTGGGGGACAGGGGGACAGGGGCGACCAAACACTCTGAGCCCTGAGATAGAAGATGGTGGTTGGTGGTCTACCCACTCCACGACTCAGACGAGCACGATCAGCGATGACGGTAAGAGCCCGCGTGCTACACGCTCCGAGCGCTTGGGCACAGTCTCGCGATTCACGCCAAATTCGCGCCACGGTCATTTCAACCCAGGAAGCCTTAGCCAGTTCCCACAGATCTTCCCGCACTTTACCGCAGTGCACAAGGATCATCGATCAGCACTGGGAGAATCCCGTATTTTGTAAGGATGAAACGCCAGAAACGCCAGAGTTGTACCACCTTCGCAGCGTCCGCCTCAGGGTATTGCTGGTGCTTTGTTACAACTGAATTTAAACAAGTGCGGGTGGTAACATTCCAATGGCAAGATGATAAGAATGCAGTACTCAGTACACCTGAGCAACAAGCGAGACCAGGGTGTTGCATCAAGAACCTCTGCGCACAGCTCGCGGCGTCCAGGTTTCCGGTTCTTCGCTTGTGGTTTGTTTCCAAACGTCTCGTGCAGCCGTTGGCGTAGAGGCTTCCTTCGGGAGGATCGGGCTGGCTCCTGGTCCCTGCAGCCTATTTTCGGCTTTCTGGTCGTCCTGGAGAGTCGCCGCCGACGAGCTAGAATCCCGCGCGTCTTTTGCGCGGACGGTATCCCCACTGTGGCATTAGGACTGCTAGCAATGCGCCGCGTCTGACTCTGCTCTCGTTCTTCGCGATCCCGCGCCTCGATCAAGGCTACTCTTAGGTTGAGTCGTTTTTGTCGCTCTATGTCCGCGCCCAATTCCTATGTTGAACTAGGTGAGCATCAGGGGGAAGTGGGGTTTGATGAACTCACTTCGATGCTGGGAGGATGAACACGGGTATGCGTCAACCACGAGCTCCATTGGACTGCAGCTACATTAGTTGCGTACAGCCAAAAGCATACAACACGCACCTGGCAGCTTCTTCTCGCCCGCGATATAGGTCCACATATCGTACCCTTCCCTGTATTTTACGACACGCTTCGGCCTACCCCATGCTGCTCGACATGGTCAGTTATCTCTGAAAGCCTAGGTTGCCATCATGAGGACATACATTCGTGAGGATTTGGATACTCGAAGTAGCGGTTGCCTGTAAAGACCAAATTCAATCGAAACCCAGCGCATGAGATGGTGTGAACTGACCTTCCAAGTCCTTCCCTATGAAACCTGTCTGCGCACAGCCCATGTATCGGTGATAAAGACTTCGGACCAAGCCATTATCCACGCACTGGGTTGCGTATTCTTTGCCAGAGCCTTTGAACGAAAGACATGTTCGCAGTTCGAGGTCAACGTCTGTACGTCACAGCTCCTACAATACGCACTTCAATGAAAGGTAATAAGCATGCTTAGGTTGGTAAGTAGATGTTCATTGACCATCTACAAGCGGCTTCAAATGGCTCTTACTAAGGTAAGCAAGTGTAAGCAAGTACGCGACGCGCGTGCACTTACGCGTCTCAGCCCACCACCATCCGTACACCACTCACTCGCTCAGCACCATGGCAGTCGATCCTGTAAAACCTGTGGACGCAAAGAAGGGAGAGGGAAGAAAGAGGAGACCAACAAAGATGAGAAGACAGACGAGAAGAAAGAGGAGCCTAAGAAGGAACCACCACCTGTCCCGGTAGAGATCAAGACGAATACCGGGCTCATCGAGAGAGCAGTCTCCACACTCGAGCCTCGGTATACTCTCCGAGTCCTGCGTACCCTCGCTCACCTGCGGAAGCGTCTGAACGACAAGGTGCTGTATGAGGCTGTCGAGGCTGTATACCCTCCAAGTACGGCTCCTAGTTCGTATGTCCTACTTCGCTTGACACCTTCGCTAGATTCGCCTGCAAAGCAAACGCTGCTGTCATGGCTTCCAAAGCCTGAGACGGAAGGAAAGATGGACATTGACACTGCTGCTCCCGCAGCGCCCACCCCTGCCCCAAGTCCACCCAGACAGCATGAACCAGTTCCAGAGGTAGAGGTCTACCTCCGCCTACTGCTCATCCACCATCTCCTCGCCAACAAGGAGACACACGAGAAAGCGTTGAAGCTGGCTCAGGAAACTGCGCAGAAGATACAGTCCCTGAACCGAAGAAGCCTGGACCCCCTTGCTGCGAAGGTGTGGTATGCGGTCGAGAGAGCGTTTGAGTTGGCTGGTGAACTCGCGGATGCACGACCGTAAGTCTGTGATGCCCTTCTCACCATATGCATTCTCACCCATTAGTTCACCAGGCTGTTCTTGGCGGCTCAACGCACAGCGTCCCTTCGTCACGACGACGAGACGCAAGCTTCCCTCATCAATCGTCTTCTCCGCAATTACCTCCACTACAACCTATATGATCAAGCCGACAAGCTTGTGTCGAAGACTGTCTTCCCTCCATCTGCAGGCAACCCTCAACACGCCCGCTACCATTACTTCCTCGGACGCATCCGGGCGGTGCAGCTCAACTAGTGCGGCGCACACCAACCTTCAGCAGGCTATACGTCGCGCGCCACCAGCCACTACTGCTCCTGGATTCTACCAGGCGGTCCACAAGCTTTCCGTCGTCGTTGAGCTCCTGATGGGTGATATTCCTGAGCGAGGGCTCTTTAGGCACCCTGTCCTTGAGAAAGCCCTGAACGCGTACTTCGAGATTGTGAAGGGTCGGTTATGCTCAATTATTCGTTTCCCGACCTGATACTTACGCATATACTCAGCTGTGAGAGCGGGCTCACTGTCCCAGTTCCAGTCGACATTGTCCAAGCACGCAGCCCAGTTTGAAGCGGACAAGACCTACACCTTGATCGTCCGCCTCCGCCAAAACGTCATCAAGACAGGTATCCGCCGTCTCTCCCTCTCATACTCTCGCATCTCGTTGCGCGACATCTGCGTCAAGCTGCATCTCGACTCTGAGGAAGACGCCGAGTACATCGTCGGCAAGGCTATTCGGGACGGCGTCATCGACGGCCACATCTCCCACGAGCAGGGCTGGATGGAGTGCGGCGCGCAGAAGAGCGGCTACGGCTTCGACGTCAGCGACGTCTTTATGCGCCGTATCTCTTACTGTCTGGAGCTGCACAACGAGAGCGTCAAGGTGCGTCC
>JAKOGH010000371.1:0-33653 GCA_024811115.1 Terana coerulea
CACAACTTCGATGTGGCGAAGTCGACTTCAGAAGGCGTCGTTTCGAAGGAACCCCATTCTTACGCGACGCTTCTCCTGGCTGGTGGACTTGCTGGACCGGCGAGCTGGATTGTGACGTTCCCATTCGATTTCATCAAGACGAGAGTGCAGTCTACAACGAGTTTAGGTCCGAACAACCCTTACAGAACTATGTGGTCGACTATCACCCATTCATATCGTGAAGAGGGGTGGCGGGTTTTCTTCCGTGGATTGCAGCCAACACTCATTAGGTATGCTCCATTTGTCCCTCGCAATGATACACAGAGCGGCTGACTTTGAGTTATTTCAGAGCGATACCGGTGAATATGGTCACCTTCGCAACGTTCGAAACTGTGGTACAGGCAATGACATAGACCTGCCATGAATAGCAGTGCTAGACGGACTTGAGCTACAATACATCGTCATCTGCCTCCCTTGATGACTTTTTAGACATATCTTATGTGCAATATTTAGACATGACTTGATCATCCCGTAAGGCTACGAAAATAGCTAAGCTTGTTATTTTGTCAATCCAAAGCACGACATTTAGCACACAAGACGGAGGCCGTCGCTTCGTCCAAGTTTCTTCGCCGCCGGATGCCCGCGTTTTTATATAGCTTCTACGGATCGATCACAGACGCTACTGAGGTTTCGGCACTATCCGCACATAGGCGCTTGAGATCACAGCGACGTGGCTGGAGCACTGGCAGGACAGCGTACCCATCCTAGTCTCAAGCTCTCAGGTCTTGTTCCGTCTTCCTTTCCTTCGCCCTCTCACTTGGTGTTACACAATCTTGACTGCATGACTGGAACTCGCAGCGCGCTGTAAAATGTGGGATTCCTCTGCTCTCCTCTACGGAGGTACGACGCTCGTTCTGGCCGCTGCAATTTCGGTGAGCAATCTTTGCTTCGGCATCGGAGACGTGGAATATGATGAACACCCAGTTCATCCTTGTTCTTAGAGCTGCGGGCCGTCCTGCGACGTGCGCCACGGCGAGGACGAAAGCCAGGGTTGGGGTTGACTACGGTCGCCCTTACTGATCCACGTCTCCGTTTGCATCCTTTACCTCGCGTCATGTTCACAATTCACACAGTGTTACACAGTGCTTGTACTCTTTTCGCCACCCCTTATAGTCCCCTCGGAGAAAGACAAGAAGTACCTGTCACAGAAGTCCCCTTCCAAAGCCATTCCCCTACCATCCATCCATGACCCGGCCGAAGTTGACTTGACGGTAGTCATACCAGCATACAATGAGACGGCACGCATGCCGGACATGTTGAAGGCGACGTTAGCGCACCTTAAATCCCTGACAAGCTCGGCCAAAACATATGAACTCCTGATCGTAGACGACGGCTCTATCGACCACACCGCCGAGCTCGCGCTAGACTTCGCCAAAGACAACGCTGGTATTGAAATCCGCGTCGTTACCCTCCACCGCAACCAAGGGAAGGGAGGAGCTGTCCGTCACGGGATGTTACACGGTCGGGGCGCGCGACTGCTCATGGTGGATGCCGATGGGGCAAGTCGCTTCGAAGACATCGAAGCGCTGTGGAAGGCTATGGACGAGCTAATGCCGAGTGAGAAGTCTGCGGCTATTACTGTTGGAAGCAGAGCGCACCTGGTGAAAACCGAGGCCGTAGTGAAGGTATGTGGTGTAACTCGGAGCCGCCAAGTCACATATCTGAAGTTGCCGCAGCGTTCCGTTATTCGAAACATCCTTATGTACGGCCTTCACACTATCCTTCGCGTAGTTGGCGTTGGTCACATTCGTGACACCCAATGTGGATTCAAGCTCTTCTCTCGTTCTGCCGCGCAGCAAATATTCCCATACCAGCATCTATCCACGTGGATCTTCGACGTCGAAATCCTACTGCTCGCGAAGCAGCTGCGTATACCCGTCGCCGAAGTGGCGATAGAATGGCACGAGGTCTCCGGGAGCAAGCTCAACGTTGTTACGGATTCGCTGCAGATGTTGAGGGATTTACTAGTGCTGAGGGCGAATCTCGTCTTAGGAAGATGGAAGGCGCCGCCTGCTACGCAGAATTAGAACTCACATGTTCTTACTCTACGCAATAGCATTTCTTCGCAACTATCACAACTTCGGCAGGAATACGGCAGCCCGTGAGAGTGTCACATCCCGTCTTGCGCATGCGCATTCCTTTCGGTCTGCTAATATTGCGTAGGAAGATCGGACTGATATCACGTCCTATTGATCAGTTATTTTCAGGCAGAATTTGGACGACAACGATTATAAGCACAGCAGGAATCTTCCACCTTCGTCGCCTCCCCATCATCACAATGTCCTCTCGGGTATGGCTTGGTACGTATCGACAAGAGCTTTCTATCAATGTAGTTACTGATTCTCTTGCACAGTCACAGGGTCGTCCACAGGTTTTGGTCGGGGCATAACTGAACTTGCCTTGGAGAAAGGTGACAGAGTAGTCGCTACTCTCCGGAGACCAGAGGTGCTCGACGAACTGAAGGCGAAATATCCGTCAAGCCGCTCGTTGATTCTGAAGCTCGACGTCACCCAACCCCAAGAAATTCCGAAGGCTTTCTCTCAGGCGAAGGCTGCCTTCGGCCGTGTTGGCGTTGTTTTAAACAACGCGGGCCATAGTTTGATTGGCGAGGTTGAAGGGACGCCCGACAACGTTGCGCGAGAGATATTCGAGGTCAACTTCTGGGGTGCAGTGAATGTGAGCAAAGAGGCCGTACGGTTCTTCCGCGAGGAAAATACGCCAGGCGCCGGAGGAAGGCTGCTAACTGTTAGCTCGTCCGCTGGCATTTCGCCCGTACCTTGCTGCGGTTTCTACAATGCCACGAAGCATGGTAAGTGGTGTCTTCTTGTCCTCGCTGCAATTCAAGAAGGCTGAATCGGCTGAAGCTTTGGAGGCTGTCACCCAAACTCTAGCGGGAGAGCTGGATCCTGCCTGGAATATCAAGGTCAGATGTGTCCTGTTGCGTGCATGTATGCGCGACTAACATTCATCCTAAGGTCACGATTATCTCCCCAGGAACAGTGCGGACATCCATCCTGGATATGACGCCCGTGCCCATTCACCCGGCCTACGCAAACGTCACCAATACGCCAGCGTCGCAAGTGCGAGGGGCCTTCAAGGCCCTGACGGAGGGTCACTACGACGGGAAGGTCGGGGACACCGCGAAGTTCGTTCAAAGATTCTACGAAGTGTCAACGCTCCCAAATCCGCCACTCCACTTGTTCTTGGGCAAGGACGCGGTCCAACAGATTCGCGGACAGGTGAAGAACTACACTGACGACCTCGAGGCCTACGAGGCGTGGTCAGACGATTTGGAGGAAGAGGCATGAGTCGTGCGCTTGTGGCACAGGGAGAAAACTGAGCTTAATGATCTGTCTCGCGATGTATAAGGACGTTCTAATCACTAGAACTTTGGCTGTGAGGAATACTGTAGAGGTCAATGTAACCTAGATAATAGATTGCATACGCTCGATTGCGATGGCACCTCTGCCTTTGTTCGTGCGTACTCGACTACAGCTAAAATGAGATATCTTGAAGACCTACCTCTAAGACCAATAACTTACAGATCTGGATGCTCACAGCAATATCCCTATGGAGCTGGGGTACACGGATTTGCGTGCTCGAACTATAGGATTAGCAATCCATGATCTTTAATATAGGGGTCGGGTTGCATGTCCGAGTCGACGATTGTTACCAGGAGTGCCAGGTACGCATCCAATGTCGAATCCTGCCTGTGCCTGACTGACTCAGCGGCTGCGGCGGCCAAATAGCCCGCGAACAAGGCCAACTGGTGCTCGATGGAGGAGGAGGGTAGCTCTTTAGGGCCTCGGTAGCTGACGACAGTCGAGCCGAGCCTTGCATATAGTAAGCTCGATGATATATACAGTTCGGTCGGGATATTCGACCTATGGAAGTTCGCGCACTTAAGTACAATCCCGTACCTGAAAGAGGCGCCATTCCACCACACATGGTGAGCTCAACGCCGAACTGCTTTGTCATAAAGATGAAATAGAGGGTCAGTGCACAATATTAGGGGGCAGTGAGGATGAGACTTGCACAACAAGCAACACGCCGGTTTTCCTCTCGCAACTCTACGTGTCACTCAACGCCCAAGGCCGCGCTCTTCAACTGCCATGATAACTCCTCGCGTTTGGCTCAGTGAGTGGTCTACTCTTGTGTGAATTTGGTCCTAATTAACTGAAGCTAGTTGAAGTCACCGGCTCTGCGACTGGCTTCGGCCGCCAGGCAGCAGAGCTTGCGTTGGAAAAAGGCGACAAAGTCGTTGCAACACTGCGTAAGCCCCAAGACCTCGACGACTTGAAGGCGAAATACCCCGCGACCCAGTTCTTGGCTGTGAAGCTCGACGTTACTCAGCCCCAAGAAATCCTCGATGCCTTCGCCAAGGCCAAGGAAGCTTATGGCAGGGTCGACGTTGTCTTCGACAACGCCGGGATCGCCGCCAACGGAGAGCTCGAGGGGACTCTCCTGACGATGCGGCTCGCCGCGTCTTTGAAGTCAAGTTCTTTGGTGCTATCAACGTCGCAAAGGAGGCAGTGCGCTTCTTCTGCGAAGAGAATGCACCAGGAGTTGGCGGAAGGCTGCTGATAAACAGCTCCATCGTCGGTCAAGTACCGTTTGGGTACGCTGGATATCACGGTGCTCTAAGGCTGGTGAGTTGCGACTATACACATCGATAACGGCTTGTCCTGACACTTGGGTAGCCCTTGAATCGGCAACTCAGTTTATGGCTTCTGAGATTGACCCTACGTGGAACATAAAGGTGAAATAGTATATATTGACTACTGCGTAACCATACTCACGGATGCGCACCCAGACTACCCTTATTCTTGCCGGCCCCTTCCGCACCTCCATCTTTGACAAAGGTGTAAGCTTGCCGCTTCACCCGGCCTACGGTCCCACAAGCCCTGCGGCTCAGATAAGGAAGTTTTACAAGAAGATCCTGGACCCAAGCACCTCTATCGGAGATGTGTCGCGGGCGGTGAAGAAGATCCACGAGCTATCTTTGTTGGACCAGCCGTTGCTACGATTGCTCCTCGGCAAAGACACCTTCGATCCTCTCCGCAATCAGATCAAGCAGCAGAGCGCAGATGTAGACCAGTACGAGGCTTGGTCGGGTGACCTTTGAGAGGAATGGCGTGGCGATTGGCAGAAGTTTAGGCGTGTTCGAATCTGACTTCACGGCTAGAATGAGATGTCGTGTCCGGCGCGACTTTTTGTTGTAGTCAATAGACAACGTCAGCTGGAATAATTATTACGGTCTTTTTGCACTTAGCGCCATCTTACATTTCATCTCGCAGCCCTGATAGCCCCCAGCGCCCACTGGTATTTTTCATCTCGGGGCTGGTGATGTAATATCACGGAGCGCTAATGATTATTCCAGCTGACGTTGTCTAATGTAGTATTCGTTTTATTTCGCCCATCTTCGTTCGTGGGACGCAAAGCCGTGATGAGCGTGAGGACAAAGCAGGTTGAAGCCAACAGACTCGAAGGCCTCCAAAGGGGAAGGTGGTGGCTTTGGATCCTAACATGCGCAAACAAAGGGGCGAGTCCGACGCGCGCCGCTTCTTACTTGGCCCTCCTTCAGCCACATCCGACCACAACCCTGCGCTGCTATTCCGCTATCATTCCTCAGTTTAGTGCGTTGCTGATACCTTTGTTACTCACAATCACAGCCTGCGTCCGTGCAGAATCGGAATGACGTAGAGGTTGCTCACATAGTATACGAGTTCTGATGCCATCAGTGGGCCACGCCTGGAGGCTGCATGGAATCGACGCCAAGGGATAAGGAGACCAAGCAAGATCAATACGCCATGCGGTATATGCCGGGAACTCGGCAGTCCAGGTCCAACTGTCCTTTCGGCACAGCGCGGTCTAGTACCAAGGGTCTATCTCATCGATATAACTGACGAGAAAGCGATTACTAGAGGTGAGAACTGGGCTGAATAAAGGGAAATCGCGAGGATATGATCGTCGATAACAAGCAGCTTCTCGCTTGCACTCCACATCTCATACTACACCATGGTATCCTCTCGCGTTTGGCTCCGGTGAGCGGCTTTATCCCTGGATATTGAGTACGCGCACTGACTCATGTTTCTTGAAGTCACTGGTGCGGCAACTGGCTTCGGCCGTAAGATGACGGAGTTTGCTCTGCAGAAAGGCGATAAGGTCGTCGCTACGTTGCGCAAGCCCCAGGAGCTCGATGACTTGAAGGAGAAGTACCCTACAACTCAGCTTTTGGTGGTGAAGCTCGACGTCACTCAGCCCGAAGAGATCCTTGACGTCTTCGCAACAGCCAAGGGCACTTTTGGCAGCATCGATGTCGTCTTCAACAACGCTGGTTACGCAGCGAATGGAGAGCTCGAGGGAACTCCCGACGACGTGGCCCGCCGTCTCTTTGAGGTCAATTTCTTCGGCGCTGTCAACGTCGCGAAAGAGGCTGTACGCTTCTTCCGCGAGGAGAACGCACCGGGAGCTGGCGGAAGACTGCTGACGGTGAGCTCGGCCTTTGGTCTAGTGCCGTTTGCGGGTTGGGGATATTACTCCGCATCCAAGGCCGGTGAGCTGCGACTCCACGCATTGATAGCGATGTTTCCTGACACTCAGGTAGCGCTCGAAGCTGCGAACCAGTCCTTGGCCTCCGAGATTGACCCCGCATGGAACATCAAGGTAGGATAATCCTGTATACAAATGAACTGTCGCCATGCTTACCAACGCGCGTCCAGATTACCATCTTCCTACCTGGCTCTTTCCGTTCCGCCATGAACACCGGGGAGAAAAACACCGATGTGCCACCTCATCCGGCCTACGGTCCCACCACATCCGCCGCACAAGTTAGAGAGTTCTTGAAGAAGAATGTTTGGGACCTCAACACCCTCGGAGACGTGTCGAAGGGGGTGAAGAAAATCTACGAGCTGTCTTTGCTGACGGAGCTTCCGCTGCGTGTGGTCCTTGGGAAAGATGCCCTTGATCCGATTCGCGGTCAGATCAAGCAGCTCAGTGCTGACGTAGAACAGTCCGTGCCATGGTCGGAGGATCTTCGAGAGGACTGATGCGGAGGTGGGAGTTGGGCATGTCTTGGTCTGAGTCGAGAAACGAGCCGAACTGGATCTGTAGTGCGCACCATCGAAGCTATATATACTTACGAACTTGAAGCTTCCTCTTTGTACTTCTCAGCCTATCCATTTTCAGCTGATACTCCTCATGGGACGCGAGACTTAAGCTAGCATCCTGACGAGCTCGAGTAAGAGGATTCACGACAGGTTATGACTAGGACGAGTTGAGGCAGTGATAGGTTTTCTATCTGTCTTCGGTCGGTGGTCTCTTGTAAGACGGCTTGACAAATGAGAGGACGAAAACATGATCGAGTTGGCCGAAGTTTTCAAATCGGAAGGTGGAGGCTTGCATTTTTGACATACGTAAACAGAGGTGCCGAACGCTGCGAGTCCGATGCGCATCGGAGCTGGCCTGGATATAGGAACGTGCAGTTGCAGCGCTCCGTTTCTCAGAGTTAGCCTAACACCACCCACATCCTCTCGCAGTCGTTTCGCCCTGTATGACATCCAGAGTGTGGCTAGGTACATTATCATCCTGTAGTCGTGTTCGCTACTGATTCTCATGCTACTCGTAGTAACTGGCTCCTCGACAGGCTTTGGCCGCAGCATGGTTGAGCTTGCCTTGGCGAACGGCGATAGAGTCGCCGCGACCTTGCGCAAGCCGGAGAGCCTCGACGACTTGAAGTCCAAATACTCCTCCTCGCAACTTTTGGTTGTTCGACTGGACGTCACAAAGCCGGAGGAGATAGTCGGCGCGTTTGCTGAAGCTAAGCACACGTTCGGGCGCGTCGACGTCGTGTTCAACAACGCGGGCTTTGGACTAGGCGGCGAAGTTGAGGGGACGCCAGAGGAAACTGCCCGTCGCGTTTTCGACATCAACTTCTGGGGCGCAAGCAACGTCAGTAGGGAAGCCGTCCGCTTCTTCCGCGACGAGAACCCAGCCGGCAGTGGAGGTCGGCTGCTCGTCAACGCCTCCTACACTGCGATCAAGGCGGAGCCGCTGATAGGATTTTACAGCGCCGCAAAGCAAGGTATAGTCGGATCGCTGTATTAGAGCCATCAAGTTCTCACCTGATTTGGCTAGCTTTGGACGGTTTAATGCAGGCTTTAGCTGAGGAATTGGATCCTGTTTGGAATATCAAGGTCAGCTTTGTGTGCGTGTTCTTTTTGGTTCAATGGAGCGCTCACCTAAGAAACGTGTCCGAAGATTACGAGTGTTCTTCCCGGATGGGTTCGCACGGAAATGGCACTCAAGTCCGAGAACGTCCCACCGCATCCTGCGTACACCCACCCGTCTTCGGCTACGACCAAGCAGAGAGAGATATCAGCAGGGATGTTTGGTCCGCACAGGACCGTCAAGATAGGCGAAACAGACAAATATGTGCAGAAAATATGGGACTTGTCTCTTCTTGCGAACCCTCCTTCGAGGTTGTTCCAGGGGAAGATGCCTATGTCCGTGTTCGAGATCAGCTGAGTCATCTCACCCAAGATTTGGATACGTACGAGGCATGGTCGCAGGGCCTGAAGGAACGTTAGCTCGAATCTGTATCGGGTTACTGACGTATTAGTTAGTGCGTCATACAGATAGAATCTCACTGTAATGGCCGTTGGTGGTATGCCGAGCTTGCGAGAGCCCACTTTCATGTACGACAGATTGTCCTCCCGCATTTTCTGACGAGCGCCAGGCTGAAAAATGAATATGTGAACTGTGACTAGCAAGGTACGGAAAACACGACTGATGAACGGATCAAACATTACCTCCATAAGCTTGAGGCTGCGCTAGACTTCCCGAAGGCTGCGCTGCGGTCCAAGCTCTTACAGACAGGTGTCGATATAATCTGTGTGACTTCGTTATCTTCGGCATAACGCACGCACCGACACTCAGAAGGCGACATTTGTTAATCATGCGCCAGCGCATGCAGAGTACACCACCACAGTTCTCTTCTTTCTTCGTATCTTCGCCCATGATCAAAGTAGCTTCCCTTCTTTTTTCTTCTTCCTGCGACCCTATCGCCGCGGCGTTCTATGCCAAGGCTCGTACAGCGTTGTTTATGTGCAGCTTATGTTCTTCACCTAGAGCTTGGAGGCGTCGAAGCTATGATATCTGCATTCCAGGAGCGCACGGTCTGGGTTCATACACATATACTAGCGCGGGTAAAGTGGGGCATTCCTTATGATCAACTTGAATGTGAATCTTCCGTCAAGTTTCGCGGATAGTATGATTTGACGACAAGCTATCGGGAGAGATCCGCAAAGGGGCGCAGTTGCGCTCAATACTGCATTTCATGTCCCAAGCCGATGCATACTTGGGCAGTTAGGCTGAGCCAACTCGGACGCGACGACTGCGGCGGCTAAAAAGCCCGCAGATAACATCAGTAAATCGCAAGTTGCTTTGTCATCAGGTCCATTCGACCTACTCACCGAAGAAGATCACGGCAGCACTATGACACAATTCGCTTATTTTCCTCTGTAGCGCAATACTAGTCCAGAATGAGCCGTACAATCAGGAGACGATAGATGATATGCCGGTGATGCGGAGGTTGGGCAGCCAGCTTCATCCCGGGCCTATTCATCACCCACCACCGGCAGCACAGAAAATGCTGGCACGTCAGATGGAATCTCGACAACTATAAAATAAATGAGGTGATAGCAACGAGCAGGAATTTCCTCTCGCACCTCTACGCCCGAATTCATACCACCATCTCACTTCTTAACCGTCATGGCACCTCCTCGCGTGTGGCTCAGTAAGTAACCTAATATCCACGGCCCATTTCATGAACTGACACGTATCGTTTCTAGTCACCGGCTCAGCGACTGGCTTCGGCCGTGAGGTGACGGAGCACGCCTTGGAGAAAGGGGATAAAGTCGTCGCTACGCTACGCAAGCCCGAACAGCTTGACGACCTGAAAGCGAAGTACCCCGACACTCAGTTTTTGGCTGTGAAGCTCGACGTCACCCAGCCTCAGGAGATCCCGAGAGCATTCTCCGCGGCGAAGGCGGCATTTGGTCGCGTCGATGTTGTTTTCAACAACGCTGGCCAAAGCTTGATAGGCGAACTCGAAAGTATCCCCGACGACGTGGGACGCCGTCTCTTTGACGTCAATTTCTTCGGCGCTGTCAACGTGTCGAAAGAGGCTGTGCGCTTCTTCCGCGAAGAGAATGCGCCAGGAGCAGGCGGGAGACTGATAACCAACAGCTCCATTGCCGGCCAAGTACCATACCCGGGTGGTGGCTATTATTCTGCCTCTAAAGCAGGTGAGCTATGGGTATATATATCGACGACGTCGTGATCTGATGGTTGAGCAGGGCTCGACGCTGTAACTCAGTCCTTGGCTGCAGAGATTGACCCGGCATGGAACGTAAAGGTAGAACCATCTCAACCGTGACAAAGCGTCAAAATACTCACCAACTCCCGTTCAGATCACCCTTATTCTTGCCGGCATATTCCGTACCGCGATTGTTGACAAAGGAGCAACTGCGCCCGGTCATGCAGCCTACGGCACCGAATTACCCGCAGCACAGATAAGGGGTATCCTTGAGAAGGTCAGGGAGGGAGATTTCCCTATGGGGGATGCATCGAAGGCAGCGAAGAAGATCTACGAGCTGTCTTTGCTCACCCAGCCTCCGCTGCGGTTGCTTCTCGGCAAAGACACGCTGGAGCCTATCCGCAACCAGATCAAGCAGCTGAGTGCCGATGTAGACCAGTACGAGACTTGGTCGGACGATCTTGGGGCGAATTGATCGATGAAGCGACTCAGGCGTGCTCTGAGTTGACAACCAAGACGAGCTAAAGCTGTAGTATGAAGCACTGCCCACTGTAATATGATCTTTGTTTATCCGCGCTCAATGTTGCTTCGTATATTGCAAACGCCTTGCCGAGTGAGAGGTTGCTGAAACCTGCAGTTGTTGATCGACGTTGGAATGAAGCCAAGCCTGAGCGGGTTGCCGCAGTTACTGAAAGAGAAGGTGGTGGCTTTGGATCCTAACACACGCAAACACGAGAGTAACACGTTTAGCGCGCTAACTCGCGGCCTTTCCTCTTTACGACGACCCTCTCCTTGCAAGAAGTGTCCGTCCCGAGCTTCAGTCGAAAGGGCTGGAACTCGTGTCTCCTTGATCTGAGAGTGAGTACATCATTGCTGTAACCCGGTAAATACACGTTGATTAAGCCCGCTCTTTATAGCCAGTCTCGGTCACGGTCGTGGTGTTCGACCTATCAGCCTGTTTCGGGAACCAGACGCGTCTATCATGACCTCCATCATGTCTTTGCCTGCGGAAGTTTTTCTCAAAATATTTGAAGAAGTTGCGGAGGCAGGGCACGCCGACTTCGTCAAGGACTGTATAGGACCGCATGTCGACGGAGATCCTATCAACGCGGCTCCTTATTCCTGGATTCGTATCACGCATGTATGTCGCACCTGGCGGTGGATCGCGCTTTCCTACTCTTCCCTGTGGACCAACATTGCGGTTCTTCGCGAGGATATCACCGGGGAGATCTTGCGTCGTGCAGGAGACCAAGAGCTATCGGTGGTTTTCCGCATTCCTATGAACGACGAGCCTATATCGAACGAACAACTTGAAGAACGACTCTTGGCATTTGAGTCGATATTGCACTTGAAGATGAACCAGATTGTTAATCTGACTATGCCGACCATACTGGATTACGTTGATCCCTCTTTCGCTGCACGCGCGATGAAACTACGAACATTGTGTCTGGTCATGCCTAGCCTCGATCTCTCCGCGTTTCAAGCTGCCCCAGGTACTTTGCGACATGGACCGCTTAACTTTCCTGCTCTCGAGCATGTCGAACTTCGTGGCGTCCTTCGCGTATCCATGGCGAAGCTATTTTGCCCGCGCTTGAAGACGCTAATACTCAGGCATGACTGGAGTTTGGTGGGAGAAGACGAGCTTGTCTATTACACAACTTCGCGTGAACTGGTGCCGGCGTTAGCGAACATGAACCTTCTAGAAGAACTGGTGATACAGCTCGCAGACCAGGAGCTCGATGCGGACGAGGACGAGTATGATCGTCGAGTCAAGTACGACGTCAAGGCCGACCTTCCACATTTGCGGATACTGCGGCTTGTCGGACAAACTGTCGAAGTAGTCACTCTACTCCGCCACCTCAATCTTCCCGGGAACGTACAAGTCTTCTTCGACTGTAGGTTTCCCGAGGACGGCCCAGGCATAACATGGGTAGCACCGGTCACCCACTCAATCTGCTCGACAGTTGCACGACCCTCAGCGCGTTTGACGTCGCATTTTGACCCTATACGGTCGTTCTCTCTGCGGTTCATTGGAGGTTACTACGAGCTATGCGGTTGGAGAAGCCTTCAGTACTTTGAAAACAAACAAGAAGCTCAAGCAGACGCAGACGCTTTTCTGACACTTCCAATGCTGGAACATCCCGACGACGTTGTAGAGCTGCTTTCCCCCTTTCCGTTCCGCGACATACAAGAGCTGCGACTCGGAGAGATGGATCCTCGCGATGACACAGCTTACCAATGCGCTCTGCTCCTCTCCAACCGCCCCAGCCTCCAGCGCTTAGTCTTCGACAACCTGCTACCTTCAATGGCGACTAAACTGGTGGCTGGAACCCCTGTGGTCGAAATTGTTCTGCTCAACATCAACTTCAAGCCAAACAATCCCTCGAAAGCTAGCATTTGGATGTACAGCTGGACCACCGGTATGTACTTTTCAAACCGATTCCCAGCGGTTGTTTGACAGATGAGGCAGGAGGCCTCTCATACCCACTAGAAGAATTCGAGACACACAGCACTCCGAATGATTTAGTCCGCATCTGCGAGCAACGCCTCAAGTCGGATACCGTTATATCGAAGCTGAGGATCAAGTGCGCGAAGAATCTGTTTACACAAGATGTTGAAGAGCTTCGCAAGACGGTAGCAGACGTAGTATGGGATGGTGTGGAGCTGGAAGACCTTCGTCCCTGTGAGTGGTTCCGACTTCTCGGTTTGGCCGGCTCATGCTGACGAAGCGGGATGGCAGACGATGCGACTGTATATGGTGCCAGCGATTAGTGCATGCATGTCTATCGTTCAGTCGTTGAACGTCGCTTTCTCGAACCTATTGTATTTTGATAGCACATTCGTGCGCGCGGTGTGGGGCTGCCCGGCTAGAGCCTGAGGGCGCTTACTCGAATCCCTCTTTCCTCTTGCGACCACCACCCCCGCAGCCGCGGCCCCGCTTAGTGACTTCCAACCTTGCTCATTCCAATAGGGAAGCAACTCGGAGAGGATGCACCGTGGCCGACGCATAGGTGTCGCTCTGCGAGGAATTCGCAGAACCTCGAGTAGTATGCCACGTTTGCCCCGTCCAGGATCATTTCATCAACATGCTCAACTTTACCAGCATCCTCATTTCCCTCATAGTCACTTTCGCTCCAAATTCGCATTTGATCATGGCAACTACCATGCAGTTTTAGCCTGCTGAAAGACCGCGAGCCCTCGCTTCTCTTCTGTCCATTACATTTCCTCACGGCTTCTCGCCAATTGACTAATTCATGACAAACTTTGACGGCAGGAATGCCCACGCTAGGAAAAGAAGCAATGGCGTTGACGTCGATTTGGTCGCATCCATTTCCAGCCGTCCGGTTCCATAGGCGAAAGTCACCTATAATATTCCTCGATGCGTTCACAACCTGCCCAGTGCCAACGCACAGAAGTCTAGACGCAGGCTCCCAGGAGAAATGTCTGTGAAGTGTATATCCCTATCCTGCTCCTCTACTCACGAAGTTCAAGCTCATGGAACCTACGGAAGGCCGCGATGGCTTACCTACCGAGCAGGCGTCGCTCGGGGTACACGCCCTCCCGCCGAGCTCCTCCTCGCCATCTTCGACGAGTACGCCTTAGTCCTGTTCCTCGCCTGGCAAAAGCTACATTTCGAGACCGACAACGAGCGACTCATCCAGCTGTCGCAGCGCCACTACCCCGTCCGTCCGTACGCCTGGATCGTCGTCACGGGCGTGTGCAGTCGCTGGCGCGCGGTCGCGCTGGCCACGGCGTCGCTCTGGTCTCGAGTGGCGGTGACGAAGCCCACCACCATGCAGGCGCTCCTTGCGCGGTCGCGAGACTGCCCGCTGGACGTCGCATGTTACATCCCGCCGTACAGCTGTCTTGCGCCGTCGATGGTCGACTACGCACTCTCGCGCGTCCTGGCACACCACACACGGATGCGCACGCTGTCTCTCCGCATCGCCGGGCAGGAAGACGTGTTCCTGTTGTCCCGCTTCCCTGGCGTCCGATCACTATACTCGCCCGGCGTCCAAGCGCCCTTGTTGCACTCCATCCACTTCGTTGCGCCGCAGTCCCTTTCTTTCGCCCCCTGCGAGCTTTGGGACATTCCACGCTTGTCGACGGTCGTCTTGCACGACGTCACAACTTGGGTAGACTCGAGCTTTGTGCTGCCCTTCTCCGGATCCAGCCTGCGGCACCTCACCTACTCGTCTCGTTACAGACGAGCGTTGTCCGCGGCTGACCTGCTCAGCTCGCTGAAGGAGATGAAGTCGCTTGTCCACGTCTCGCTCGACGTTGGCCCGTCTAACGAAGGGCCACACCCCGCCATTGCTCTGCCCCTTTTGCAGGACCTGCAGCTCCGAGGCGACTTAGCGAGTTGCATGATCTTCGTGCGACATATCTCCACCTCGAGCGGCGCGACCCTCACCGTCATGTGCAACTCCGATCCCGCCTTCGAAAGAATGTCGTATGCAGCAGCAGCGGATTTCGTGCTCGACGCTCTGCGGTTTCCCGTCGAACATTCGCCGTCCGACCCCTTCCCAGCTTCCCTTACCATAGGTTCAGACGATGGCTTTTACTTCCATGGTGCGAAGGAATACTCCTATGATCCGTGCATGCCGCTGGCGTTCAGAAAGATCACGCTGCTAGGTCTGGACACGGAGGAGGAGGCAATAGGATGGAAGCCGTGGCGGGTGTCCATAGAATTGTCCTTCGTTTCACATGCGTATTGACAGAACACTGAACTTCGCAATAATCATCTGTCGCCAGGGCTAAGACTTCCTTCTTCACTAAAGATGTACATGGGACCGTAGTAGTTGTATCATCGAATATTATAGGTGTTACACTTGTTAGACAACTGGTCCACTGCGACAAGCATCCCGGAGAGCGAATAGGGATCGCACAAACTAGATAGCATACTGACATGTGGGCAGCATCGCCTCTAAGCCAGAACATAGAATACAAGGATAGGTATCGGTCGCCAGAGCATGCGTCCCCGCAATTCTTGGAAGCCCTCCAACTGATGAGCGAAAAGAAATTCTGTACGGAGCGGTACTTTAGCCATTCTCAGTATCTAGAGCCGCCCCGTCCAAGGAGAATCCGCCCCCGACCCATGCCAAAGCCCCCGCGACGTCCCAGGCCTCTTGGTGGCATAGGCGGCTTCTGCGGCCTTGGCTGTATTTCTTCCTCCTGAGGAGTATCATGCGACTGCCCTCTGCCCCGTCCACCGCTTCTCCGAACTCGGCCTCGAGGCGCGCCTCGTGCAGCGTGTGGTGGGGTACCATCGACATCCATCGTGTGTGCGTGGGATGCTCCGTGGTGCGCGCCGCTGCCCGACTTCGCGCCTCGTCCGAACCGAATGGCGGGCGGAACGAGCGCGAGAGTGCCCATGGAGTGCGCGAGGCGATCGAGGGAGGGATCGGCTTGCACAGGCTGTGAAGGCTCGTCGTCGTCGTCATCTTCTTCTTCTATCAAGGGGCCGTCGGCCAGGGATCGCGTTACGTGTGGTGTACCATGCCCTGCTGGCAGTTTTGTCAGAGGCACCGCTTCCTGCCGAGGTGTATCCTGGTTCTGAGGTACTTCTCCTTCTTCCGCCTCGCTGAGGTCCTCGTCGTCGTCGTCGGCTCCTTCCTTCTCACGTGGACTCCACTGCTTGCGAATCATGCTCGCGCCCTCGCCCCATCTCTTGAGCAGCCCGCCGACACCCTTGTTCGTGACGGCGAAAAAGAACTCTTCGGGTATCCGTGCGCTTGTATGAGATGCAGCCGCCGCGCTTTCGGTTTGAGGAACGTGCGGTCGCATGAAGCGAGGTGGCAAGCGAACTGAAGCCATGAGCACGCTGACGACACCACACAAACCAAGTCAGACTTACTATCTTTTCACCACGCTCCTTCCGCAGCGCAGCAATGGGGTCATGACACTCCGTCTGATGCTGTTCCCATTCGAACAAAGCACTTCAGCACGACTCCCGGACCCGCAGAGCACAACGGCGTACCAGGGCTAGAAGCCTTGCCTCCGGAAACACGCACCCACAGCCACGCTCCTCGCACACATGCGCGTGGTATGTCGCGTAGTGCGCCTCGAGTTCCTTCGAGCTGCCCAGGTGAGTCGGCTTATTCGGTGGATTGCACGTCGGCGGCAGCGTGCAGAGCAGCTGGCGAGCTTTCATAGGCGTCCGCGCTGCCTTGGATGTGGGTTCAGGTGAGGGTGAGGGCGACCGCGAGGCGATGTCGCGGTAGGAGGTCGGTGTGCGGGGACGTTTGGAGGACATGGGAAGTTCGAGAGTGTGTTAAGTACAGGGGGTTTGACTGTGTTGCAGTGTCAGATATGGCTGAGGTGAGAGCGGTAGGGAAAAGACTGTCGTGGTGCACATAAAAGAAAGCAGAGGAGTGGCTCGCCGTGTGCACCGCACGGACAACGGAGTTGGTCAAGAGACATGCGGCATCGCGTGGCCCTGGAATTGCCTCCGCCGCTTGCGCAGATCGGTATCTCGCGACTTGCCGTGATCGCGCCCACGTGGCACCTGCGGAGGACTGGACACGACTACGCGTTATGATTTGGTGCTGTGCTTCTCTCTACTCACACCCACCTCCTCCACCTCGCCCTCGTCGACGTCCTAGACACCAATGGCACCGGTGCACAGGACCGCCGTCCTGCTCTGGACAGTCCTCCTCCTCACCGCTTTCTCGTGGGCTCAACGAGACCCCGAGCACGCGATCTCATACTTCCCCAATCTACCCGCCAGACTCTTCTTCTTCAAGGACCAACCCGTACGTCGCTCTGCGCCCCCTTGTCTGCCCGGTCTGACCATTCTACTTAGTCTGTCATATACCACGATGTTGTGGAAGGGGATGTTTGGGTTTCGCAGAACGAGGGCAAGGAGTGGAAGAAGGCGAGCGGTGTGCCGGAGGGAGCAGCAGCCATGGTCATTGAGCACCCATTCGACGCAAACTACGTGAGTGGCAGATATGCGCGGAAGATAACTCAAGCCAATTGTGCACTGCGTAGGCCTTTATCTTGACCAAGGAGGACACTCACTACCGTACCGCCGACCGCGGCAAGACATGGCGGTCCTTCGACATGCCCATACGCCCCGCTTTCGTCGGGCAGCCTCTTTCTTTCCACTCGGACCCCAAGAAGTATGGATATATTCTGTATCAGGGCACAAAGTGCATCTCGTCTGGGCCTTGGGGTTACACCTGTCATGATGAGGTGAGTGTCTCAGTTCGCTTTGGGTGCACTCGGGCTGCGGATGGCGGGGTGTCGCAATGGAACACGAACCAACGCTTTCGTTCTGAAACAGAAGTTCATGATCAATCTTGTTGTATCATGCGGCTTCACGACATGGCGGACGAGTCTTGGCCTTTTTGGTCGTGCGTGTCCAGTGTGGGTCAGGAATATGCGTTATTCCTATCCATTCTTTCCCCTGTACCCCCTCTCGGACCTGCGGTGCTGACGACGTTCCGCGTTCCGTGTCCGTACTGATCAACATATCTATCTGTTGCAGACGTACTACACCAAAGACGCCTTCAGCAGTGACGCCGAGCTGCTGTTATCCGAAACCTCGCGGTGCCAGTTTGCCCATGGCAGCAAGGACTTCAAACACGACGCGCACGATGACCTCGTGTACTGCGTTGCGTTCGACGCAGTTTCCTCGGATGGCATGCACTCGCTTTCCTCGAGTCGCCTCTTCTCCTCTACCGATTTCTTCGACAAGGAGCGCCGTGTCGAGGACCTTGGGATCGGCAAGAACGCCCGCGGCGTCGTCGCGCTCGCCATCGTCAGCAAGTTCGCGGTAGTCGCCATGAAGGACCTCGCTCCCGGAAACAACGGCGAGATGCTTCTGTACGTGTCGGTCGACACCAAGACTTGGGCGAAGGCGAAGTTCCCGCACGCCTCCTCGGCGAAGCTGATTGAGAACGGGTACACGGTTGTTGAGTCGACGACGCACTCGTTGGCAGTCGACGTGTTGCTCCAGGACCAGACCAATATTGGCACACTCTTCGTCAGCAACTCGAACGGGACGTTCTTCGTAGAGAGCCTCAAGGACACAAACCGGAACGAGATGGGCTATGTGGACTTCGAAAACATTTACGGTATCGAGGGTGTTGGTATCGCCAATGTCGTCTCCAACGCGAAAGAGGTGGTAGCAAGACGGGAGCAAAAGAAGTTACAGTCTCGGATCACGTTCGACGATGGTGCGCTTGGTACATTTCACTCTGATCCATCGTACTAACCTCTCATTAGGACGAACTTGGTCTCGAATTCGCCCTCCATCCGAAGATAGCGAAGGCCGCAGGATTAAGTGCAACACCGCCGATGACGACTGCTCCCTACACCTTCACTCCGTAACGCAGGCACACAACTTTGGCCGCGTGTTCTCGTCGCCCGCACCAGGAGTGGTCATGGCCGTGGGCTCTATCGGCGATCACCTTCTACCCTACCAAGACTGCGACACCTTCGTCAGCACGGACGCAGGCGTGTCCTGGAGCATGGTCCGCATGGACGCGCACCAGTACGAGTTTGGCGATTCGGGCAGTATCCTGGTTGTTGTGAGCGACGAAGAGTCGACAGACGAGATTCACTACTCCACCGACTTCGGCAAGACATGGTAAGTCTCATGTTCAATCGACGCTTGTCTGGCTAACACCAGCGCTTGCTCACTAGGAAGAAGTACAAGCTTGATATCAAGATCCGCTCGCGCGTCCTTACGACCGTACCCGACTCGACATCACAAAAGTTCATGATGATTGGCCAGATTAACCGCAAAGACGCGAAGAACACGTCCGACCGCTACGCCGTTGTCTTCATCGACTTCGCCAACACGCGCTCCCGACAGTGCACAAATGACGACTTCGAAGAGTGGTACGCGCGCTCGGGGAGCCACGAGTGCGTGATGGGGCACAAGGTCAGTGCACGACCTCTCCAAGCCACGAAAAGTTAATTGATGAGTTAACGCAGCAATACTACATGCGGCGCAAGGCCACCGCAAACTGCTATGTCGGGGACAAGTGGGTTGATCCTGTGGAGCACGAAGTAAATTGCCCGTGCACAGACGAGGACTACGAATGGTGCGTTGACCCTCGTATTTCCTGCGCAAAACCCGCTCATATCATGATCAGTGACTACAACTTTGTCCGTCAAGGTGGAAAATGCATCACGGCTGGCCCGGAGCCGATCCCTGCGGGCGTCTGCGGCACGGGCGATCCCAAGCAGACATTCATGGGCTCCTCTGGCTACCGTAAGATTCCCGGCAACACCTGCGACGCGAACAGAGGTGTCAGGAAGGACGAGAAAGTGGAAAAGTCCTGCTCAGAAGGTGAGAAAGGGCTCGACGGCACTATCGTACAACACTGACGTGACTCTTTTCAGCTCAACCCGCGGAGGGCCAGATTATCCACCAAACAGTGAGTCCGAGTTATGTCTGTGGTTGCAACTAAAGTCTTACTGAACATCATTAGTACGAGTGGTCATCACCTATACAGCAGTACTCGTACTTCCAGGATTCCAGAGTGAGCGCCCATCTGTCGGTTCCTGCTACTCGCTGACAATCATCTTCTCTCAGACTATTCTGGTCCGACTTGGGGACCACAGTATATGGCAGTCAGGCAACGAGGGCTATACCTGGACACAACTGTACCCTGGAAAGAAATTCGTGGCGTTCTACCATCACGCTTACAGCCATGACCGAGCGTACCTCATCACAGACACCAAGGAGTACTACTACACAACTGACACCGGGCGCTCGTGGAACGTCCTCAACGGCCCTTCGCCACCAAACTCTTTCGGCCTACAGATCCTGCACTTCCATCCGGGCCAGTCTGACTATCTCATCTGGACGGGCAGCGAGAGCTGCACCGGCTTCGGCGAGACCTGCCACGCCTCGGCTCACTATACGCGCGACAACGGGCGCCGTTGGGATCCAATCGACACATACGTGCGCAACTGTGCGTGGGCGCGGGACGCAGACCTGCGTGTGGACCCGAACCAGATCCTGTGCGAGTCGTACAAGGTCAAGGAGGGCTCGCAGCGGTATTTCGGCATGGACAACCCCTGGAACTCATCAGCGGGACTGATTTCTACAACCGTCGGACCAAGCTCTTTGACCACGTTGTCGGCTTTGCTAAGTTCTCGGAGTACCTTATTGTTGCTGAGGTTAGTTCCGTTTACTGCGTATGTAATTGTTGTGCTGAGCGTGAATCGTGTAGTACCAAAGCACAAAGCGCTCGCTGGATCTTCAAGTTTCCCTGGATGGTAGGAGCTTCGCCACCGGTATGTTCCCGCCAACGCTGAAGCTGGAGCAACATGTACGCATTTGCGTGACTATACACTGCGTTTTTCTGACAGCTATCGTAGGCATACACAATCCTCGAGTCAAGCACCGACTCCGTCTTCCTCCACGTCACCCTCTCCGAGAAGCCCAATCCAGTATGGGGTGACATTCTGAAGTCGAACTCCAACGGAACGTACTTTGGTGTGTCCTCGGAGTTTGTCAACCGCAATGACGAGGGATACGTGGACTTTGAGAAGATGGTGGGCTTAGACGGCATTGCGCTCATCAATATTGTGTCGAACCCGGGCGACGCGCCTTTGACTGGAGTGAAGGAGATTCAGACTCGGATTAGTCACAACGACGGTACGCTCATTATAAGTTTATTCCAACGCACTCGTCTGACACTGGCATAGGTGGTAGCTGGAAGCCATTAACGCCACCTGTGACTGACTCTCAGGGTAATGAGTACGACTGCTCCAGCACAGTACGTACTGCGCCCTATCATGACAAGCCAATGGTGCTGATGATGATTACAGAGATGCGGATTGCACATCCACGGTTTTACCGAGCGATTCGATGCTCGTGCGACTTACAGCACACCATCCGTCCCCGGCTTACTCATGGCTGTTGGAAACGTAGGAGAGGAGCTCGCACCCTACACCGAGAGTGACACCTTCCTCAGCCGGGACGCTGGATTTACATGGGAAGAGGTGCACAAGGACGCGCACCTGTGGGAATTCGGCGACTCTGGCTCCGTGCTTGTCATGGCCAACGACGAAGACGCCACGGATCACGTCATGTACAGCCTGGACGAGGGCTTGAGCTGGCACGAGTACAAATTTTCGGACGACAAGATGCGGGTCAAAGTCATTGTCACCGTTCCATCGGACACGAGCCGAAGATTCATTCTGTTTGGGTACCATCCACGCAACCCGCTCAGCGCGGTCGCCGTGCATCTGGACTTCTCGTCTCTGACCTTGCGGCAATGTGAGTGCTAGATGATATGGTGAAGCAGATGCACCACTGAACAAGTATAGGTGAACTGGATCCTGATCACCCTACTCATGACGATTTCGAGCTGTGGAGTCCCAGTGAGGTGCGATCGGAAACATGTCTATTTGGTCGCCGGGTGAGTATTCGTTGTTGCTGCTATGCCTCAGCCGTTGACAAAATGTTGTAGACGCTTTATCATCGTCGAAAACGGGAAGCGAACTGCGTTGTCGGTGACCAAAAGAAGTACGAAGAAAAGTTCGTCGAGAACTGTCAATGCACAGCGGCGGACTTTGAATGGTGAGTAATACAAATGTCCAGATAGGCTGCCTCTATTGACCACTCGAATCATCTTCCAGCGAGTTCAACCATCGTCGAGATGCGGAGGGCAACTGCGTACTCGTCCCTAATACGCACCCCTTATCGGACGACGACTCGTGTCGTAATGACGAAGAGTTCTGGTATGAACGTACGCCCTACCGCAAGGTGCCAATATCTAGCTGTGAAGGCGGCAAACGTCTCGATCAGGGCACAAAACACAGATGCCCTGGTATTCAAGGACACGGTTTCCTTTTCTGGTTCTTCATCATCATGGTGCCATTCGCTTTCACCGCGCTGATCGCGTACTGGTACTACCGCCGCAGCGGTATTTCGCGAGGGTGAGTGGAATCATATTTGCATCTGCACTAAGGACCTCCTACTAACAGTTATCAGGGCAATCCGCCTACCTGGTGGAGACGGTAGCCAGCGGTTTTCCGGCGACTCTGGTGTCCTGGCCACAGTCGCATCCGTTCCATGGCTCCTCCTAGGCGTCGTCGGCATCGCTTATGAATGGGTTGCATCACGATTCGATGGTCTTTCGACCACATACCGGGCACGCCGAGGTTACCGCCATGTGGCGGTGGACGAGGATGCTCAGATTTTGCGGTTCGAGGATGAAGAGTGATGTATTTATTTCGTACCTAAGGTTGTGCGAGAAGTGATCATTGGTCTCTACGTTTTGTATAAGCTATTCTGCTGTGTATTGCTGTGCTACGATGTCACTAATATTCACGGACACCGTCATCTCTTCTGAACAAACTTGAAGGCCATGGATTAGACGCCTGACTTTGTGGCGTTGTCCACAATCAAATCAGTGCGGCAGCTTATTGACTTCTCTTCTCATGCTCTTATCGCAGTCGACCTGACTCGAAGGCATCATGTCTCCTTCAAGGAACGCCTTGATCCTCCACCTGCTTATCATCATGTCTGCCCTTCCCGTACCTCTCAATGTCGCTGCGCAGGAGCAAGCAGTTTTAGAAAGCCCGACTTTGAAGCCGCCATCTACACTTCCCGTTCCGAATTCTACTGTGTCTTTCTGGCTGCACTCGCCGAACGTCAGACCTTCCCCCACGCATGGTAGCGAAGGACCCCTGGTTACAGATGCAGACGTTTGTATCGTTGGGTCCGGGATAACAGGTGTATCTGCAGCGTACCATCTCTCCAAGTCATTTGTAGGTGACACGCTTGAAAAGCCTGTCTCGGCTGTGATACTGGAAGCCCGTGAATTCTGTGAGAGCAACTGCCTATGTCGTCCTCTTTCTGTTGCGAACGACATCATTTCAGGCTCTGGTGCAACAGGTCGGAACGGGGGCCATCTGACGGCACATATCAACGGAGGGTTCCAGCACAATGACGCCCTATACGGTCGAGATGAGGCGATACGCGCTGTTGAGATAGAGGAGTATACGGTTAGCCAGGTCTTCAAAATTCTCAAAGAGCATGACAAGGTGGAACACGTCGACCTCGTGCCAGGCGGACGAGTGATCCTCCTTTCACCTCGCAAGAATACGGTGAGGCTCGAGCGGACTTCCTTGCTGCCGAGCAAGCAGGGATAAACATGAAGAATGTACAATGGCTATCATCTGAAGAGGTTCAGTCGGTATGTGCATGTATGTATCAATGGTAGTCGTCGCTCATACCCGTTTTGCAGCGATATGGATCAGCCTACCCTGCAGTCGTCATTCCGGGGAATAACCTTTGGCCGCTCAAGTTTGCCAGTGTACTGTACAATATCGCAGAAACGTCCAGCAACTTCAACCTATCTCTCCACACTCGCACTCCGGTCACATCGATCTCACCAGTGTCACCTACGCTTGCCGATTCTCGTCGGTGGAAGCTGGCCACACCTCGCGGAGAGATCTCCTGCTCCTATGTCCTTCACGCCTCCAACGGCTACACCTCTCATCTCCTCCCGTTTCTGCATGGGCCTGATGGTATTGTTCCCACTCGTGGCCAGATCATCGCCACGCGCGCAAACACCCCCTCTGCTCTTGGACGCGCTGGCTTTCTCGGGAATAATGGCCTCGAATACTGGTTCCCGCGTCCCAACGCCACTGTCCCATCATCCAACAGCACCGACACAGAACCTAACCAGCTCATTATCCTCGGTGGTGGCCGAGAGGCAACACAAGACCGCGGGTTTGAGTTCTACGAGGTCGACGATTCAATCATCAATTCCGAGATCAGTGAGGTGCTCAGAAAGTTTTTACCTAGCGTGTTCCCAGGGAAGTTCGACCCGAGCACGCAGCCTGAGATGGAGTGGACCGGCATAATGGGTTTCACAAAGTCTGGCGATCCATTCGTATGCCCGTCTATCGTACATTCGAGGTGCGGCCTTTGTGCTGACCCGCTCTTCGCAGGTTGGCCCAGTGATAGACTCCGCAGATAAAGATTCGGCAACGAAGTACAAAGGCCAGTACATCTCTGCGGGGTACTCTGGTCACGGTATGCCTCGAGCATTTGCTTGGTACGTAAATGTTTGTCGCTGGGCCCTCGGTGCACACTGATGCAGCTTTCCACCACAGTGCCGAAGCAGTGGCGGGCATGATCAAGGCTGACATGACGGGTACGAAATGGGATGCACCAAGCTGGTTCCCTCTACATTACCTCACTACAAAGAATGTCCTGTAAACGGATCCATGACTGTATCATACAGCATGGCTACTATGCTTCAAGCCCCCGTGGGTAGACAAGCTTCAGTCAGAATGGTATTGAACAGGTATCAACTTGAGTGGTATACATACAACTAGTAGAGTACTTTATAGTCCGATGAGCCCATAGTCCTATCACAAGAGAAAGGCGGCAAAACAAGCACGACATGCAAAATGAATGTCTTATGATAAGATCGCGAACGATGTCCGTAAAAGAGCGGTGATGTCAAACAAGTTCCGAGTGCACGAGGTGCTCAAAACCCGGAGAAAGTGGAGAAAGCAACGATGAGAGCGATAAGTCCGAGCTGTGGGGCCGTAGTCAAGAACGCGCCGCTGGTCTTGTTAGTGTTCGAGGTTGTAGGTGCAACGTGAGTGGACGTCGCAGTTGGTGGCGTGACCGAGCTCGGCTGGGTAAGGGCGACGCCATTATACTGAGCGCGAATGATGTTTGCCGCTTGTTCAGCGAGACCGTACACCGGTATTTGCAGCTGTGTTAATGAAGCTCAGCGACAGAACCAAGGCAACTAAGCCGTGATGACTTACGTGAGCAGCAAACTGGATCGGGTATACCGACGCATCAGCAACACGGACATTTGCTAGAAACATCGTCAGATCAACCCGCAAGAGGACTGAACAAACAGACGTACCAAGGCCGTACACCTTCAAATTCGCATCAACGACACCACCTTGGCTCTGTGGCAACATCGCACACGAGCACGAGGGGTGGAACTCTGTCCCGAACGCCTTTGATGCCCACGCGTCCCAGTCGTCATCGGATTGTACGGATGGACCAGGCGATATCTCGGAGACCACAGCGCCGCTCAGAGGAGCAGTGTTTCCAAGCTTCCTGGCCAGCTTCAGGCCTTCGCGAAGCATCACAATATCTGTTGCAAGGACAATTAACAGAATGAAACAGACGTGCCGGTTCGATCGACGTACCAGCAGAGTGAGTGACATATTGCGGGTCAATAACAGGGCTATCGAAGGGATCGGAGCTGTTGATGTAGATACGTCCTTGACTATCAAATGAACATATTAGTACTCGACTACGCGTAGCGCACGGTTGAGTTTACCTGAACGGATGCTGTAAAGCCGCTTGGATAGCAATCACTTTGTCCGTGCCCTGCGCGGTTCCCGTCAAACTCAAGAGAATCTCAACCTGTCCGATAGGCGACATCATGAGATTTGCGGTCGCGTTGTAAATCGCCTTGTACCCCTCGACAACCTCGGGGTATTGACTCGGAACGAGACTTGACGCTGAGGTCTCGAGCGCACTTGCGATGTTGGCATGGAAGGTCGTGTAGTAGTCACCAACCAGGTCAGAGATGTTTGCGTAGGCTGTGGCGGAGTTGATGAAGGAGAGGAAGGGCGAGGACTGGCCGTTGGGCTATGAGGCAGAGCGTTAGTGAAAGGAGATTGGAAGTCGAATGAGATGAGCGACATACCAGTGTAGTCGAGTTTGCCTGGTGGATTGACGCGGCCGTGTCATCTGATGACTGGAATGTGACCTGCGTGCTCTATTCAAGGGTGAGAAAAGTCAACACCTCAAAAGCACAAGTAGATACGTACAATGTGGTCCTGTAAATGTTGACCGACACCTGGAAGTTCGACATTGACTGGGATATTGACTGCTTGGAGGACGTCTTTGGGACCGACACCGCTGAGCAGCAGAACATGCGGACTACCGATGGCGCCGCCGGCGAGAATAACTTCCTTCGTGACGTTGACCGTTCGCCTTGGTCCGGTACTGGTCGCAGCAAACTCAACGGAGTTCGCGCTGAGGTTGCCTTGAGGAGAGTTCGAGGAGAATATTAAGCGAGTGACGGTGGAGTTGGCAAGAATGGCGAGGTTCGGACGAGGTGGGAGAGGGTCGATGTACGCTGAGCGCGAGTATGATCGTGTCCAGTTAGACGGATTGATAGTCGATGTTGCGATGAATCCACCCCAGCCATCACCACCATTGGCATCTGCAGAGAAGGGAATACCGATGTCGACCAGAGTTTGGGTCCAGTTGCCAACAACGGGAAGAATGCTAATAGCGGGCCCGTGAGACTTCCTGGTACAAAACAGAGGGCTTATACGTACTATCCTGGATACGATACATGCACTGGGCCAGTTGTACCATGGCTCGATGGATCGTACATGATGTTGCCCTCGGCTTCAATCTCTTGGCTCGGCGGACTAAACATCTCGCTCTTCTTCATGTTGGCGAACAGACTATTCCAGTTCCAGAGATCGCCGTTGGGGATCATCGCGGCCCATGCGTCTACCTCCAACTTGGAAGGTCGGACGGCATAGAGGCCGTTCACCGCTGACGAACCGCCCAAGAGCTTGCCTCGAGGCCATCCAATTTGCCGGTTCCCAGCGTTCGGTTGATTGACGGTCTGGAAATTCCAGTCATAACTAGAGCCAAGGAGGGACGAGTAATACGCATTTCCCGGAATATCTACGAGTATTCAGGAAACATGATCGAAAATAGAACCGCTGTACTCACCTACGGAGTTCTTGACAGCATCGCCCGTGTCTCCAGCCTCCAGGACGAGGACCGTAGTGTTCGAATCCTCTGAGAGACGTGAGGCTATCGCGAGGCCCGCAGTCCCTCCGCCAACGATAACGAAGTCGTACGAGTTCGCGATCTGGCCATCATACACGATATTCCGCCGACGAAGTTCATGTCGAAGCTCATGGCCTTCGTGGTCGTGGTAGATATCGCGGTGGCCGCTATTGAAGCATGCCGCGTACGAGGAAAGCGAGACGACCGTGAGCAGGAGGCTCAAGGACCGCATCGCAGAGGAGTGTAGGGTCTGGGTTTAAGGGTAGGGAGTAAAGTTGAATGGAGGTCAGGCGGGCACATACCTCCGCATTTTATACCAGCTCCCATGACTAGGCTTGGCGGTTGAAAGCGTGCGTCGGAGGAACGGCTCCGAGACCATTCAAGTGTTCCCTGATTGCCCGTACCGTACAGTGTTTGTTGCGAGTTGCTACGACGGCGGTTTTTGGGGCGCTCTGGGCTGGTCTTGTTCAGTATGAAACACAGCCCTGTGCGACGACCTTGTGTGGGGAGGTCTGAGGAGGTTGAACTCGAGTCCGCGAGAGTGGTCTGGACAAGCCGCCTGGAACTTACTCGGAGCGCCCATGTTCCGGACGGCAGCGGGGAGCCTTGCCCGTGTTAGCGCTGGAATGCAAGGCACGGCTGCCGGCTGGTCAGAACTTGAGTATGTGTGTTGCCAACAAGCTGCCAATGCCATGCTCAGTCGCGCCAGTGCACCTGAGTGCGGTACCAAAACAAGCTTGCATAAGCCGTGACATGTAGCTCATTCGTATGAGCAAGAGCAACGCTTCAAGGTTGATTCGCAACGCGATGACAAGCCATAGTCGAATTAAACGTATGCACACACCATGCATACTAGATTTGGAGCACGTTTTGCTGTACCCTCTGCTTCCCAAAACACGGCAGCCACTCCTCCAGGGCCAGCTGGAACAATCCCAACCCTGCATAGAATGGCTCCTGCGCCACGGGGCTATAGAATCCCACCGTCTTGAAGTCGGTGTGGTTGGCGTCCGGCGTAAGCAGCACGCGCAAGTCAGAGACGTGTACCATGTTCGCATGCGTCATGCCGAAGAACGACGGGAATGCGGGTGCCTCGTTACATCTATAAGTGAAAGATGAATTGCTGTGCTAGACGGTGCAGACTGGGAACATACCGAGGTACGGCTACGCTGGGTTGTCGCCGCGGAGAGTTGTCCTCGATTGAGGCTAAGCCCATCGTTCGCCAAGGATCGACTACATGCAGAGAGTTTAGTACAAGAACGCGAGGAGAGTCAAGCTGTAAGACTCACATTCGCCATTTGTGAAGAATACATTGGACGGTGTCATGTTCCATCCGCCATATTTGTCAACGTGTTGGACCTGAGGCGACGGTGGAAGACCGTGCGGAAATGTAGCATTGCATTGTTGTTGGAAAAGCTCCAGGGACTGGAAAGAGGTCTGTATCGACAACGGATTGTTTGGATGACCTCTCTGATAGAACCCTAGAGGACTAGCTTCAGCCGACCCGAGCATTTCAACGACACATACACATCATACCCACCATATTCCGAACAGTATTGCCACATCCACGACCGATCTTGTACAGGGTCGTCTGGGCTTCCAGGAATAGAGTCATAGTCGATCTGGACTAAACCCGTCAAGAACGCATCGAGCGCGTCTCCGATGCCGGATTGAGCCGCGATTCCTGTCTCTAATGGGGCCGTCGTGAAGTTACGTGTTTCAATGATGTTGCAAAACGGTAGGAGAGAGGCATTGAAGCCGTAGTACTGATCATGTATCAGCAAAGCGCGGAAAAGGAATATAGACAGGGAGGAGTCATACCTGGTAGAAGTTCAGAGGGTCCATCAACACACCGGCTGCCTCAACGTTGGTTGCGTTCCCAGCGACAGTAGCACTGACAGTGACATTCGGAGTTTGAGGACTACTGGCTCTCGCGCTCAGCAGCCGCTGTTTCAGGGCAACCTGCTCGACTGCGGTTCCATTGGCCAGAGTGTCATCGACAAACTTGGTGACAGCGACCCAATCTGCGGAGCAATTCCTCGTGAGGCTACGCTCGGCAGCCTTGTAGTACGACAACATGTCGACTTGCGCTTGAACAGGTGCGGAAGATGCCCATACGGCAAAAATCGTCGACGGGCTGCGTACACGGAGGAGCGCGCCGCGGATGCCTGGATAGGACCCACCAATCCATACCCACGGCGTGACTGAGGGGTGGAGAATGGCCTGGGTGAAGTTTACAGTTAGTGTAAACCGATCGGCGAAGTATACGACATCTTCCAGAGCTTGCTCGGTCGTGAGAAATTGCCATTGGTGCGGAGTTGTGTTTTTCTGTGACGCCCATAAGATATAGCAGTGCCATCAATACAAGAGACAGACGGCTCACGTTCACCGGGAACGGCAGAGAATCACCGTAGAAGCGATGCTCCCACAGCACTGCGGCGCCTTTGAACCGCTTCGCTAGCCGCATGGTGGCTGACAGACCATGATATTCCTGCCAGTATGAATTGCAGATAACGGAAAGATGTAGAAAAAATGACTTGCTTGCAAATAATAAGGCAAAAGCGGTTCTGCGTTCTGTTCCCCTGAGTCGAATACTGGGATCCCAAAGTTAGAAAGTTAGGGATGTGAGAAAAACTAGAAGCATATAACCCACAGAAAATTGGGCCTCCAGGCTCGTAGTAGGAAGCATTCACCCAATATCGGTTGTTGAAAGTGTCGGTGGCGTTACCGAAGTGATCTATAGGCATCTACAGAGGTACGTCAACTTCTGAGACATCTGGGCTATCAGTTGGCTGCTTACCTTGAAAAAAGTGCATCGTTGAAAGCGACCTCATCTCTGGGCACACGAGGGAAGCTCTCTGCAGGTCTGAAGCGAACAGCCGCAGACAGGCCGCAGAAGACGAGTAGAAGGACAAGACACCACATCGTCGTTTGTTCGTTCGTGCGCTAGGGAGTGGTGGATGGCTCTCTGCGCCTTATATTACGTCTGTAGCAGCAATTTGATAAGCCATGGGCATATGGAAGGTGGGTCATCTCTGGAGGTACTGACGAGATAGAAGCCGGGGAAGCGCGCCGGCGGGCAGCAGGACATGGAGGCGAAGTCATGTGTAGCCATGGAAAGACGTGAGTGCTGTCACTTCCGAGTGAGTTCGCCCGCTTGGACCCGGAAGGTAAGGAAAAGCTTGCCATATTTGAGCACCCGGATGGCGGGCGGTGGTGTCCTATAGATCAAGCCTGGCCACCGTCCCAAGGACCTTATCATGTGGAGTTTGAATACAATGATTCCTGTAGCTCGTGTACAACAGGCCCGGTAGCGCGTTTTGGTTGAAGGTTTGGTAGACGAGAGACGGCATGGGGAACCGGTGCTAAGTAGATGAGATACTTCAAGTTCAAGATATTCGTCGATCGCGAAGACGGTCGCCGCCTTGATTAGATAGGCGCCAAGTAACAGCCTCGACCGCCCTCGAGGCTCGACCACCGCAACCACCATCCTCTCCTCCCACATACTTTCCGACACCGAACCCTTGTCTTGCGGTCTTCAACTTTAGGCGGCCTTTGGAGCATCTCAGGGTCCCGCCATGTCTCGGTTTGTGCGCGCCTCCAAGTATCGGTGGGTATCACGGTCCCAAGCGCGAATCTACCTGCAACTGACTGCGCTGGTAGTCACGTATTTGGCCAGCCTGGAAAGAAGGAGTATGGCGTGGAGAACCTGAAAATCACGAACAGTGCTTGGGATACCAACATTGTCTCTGCATCCGGTGTGAGACTTGCCGCCCATGTCTGACATATGCTCGTGCACTAACATAATTGCCAGAAATATATCAGTATCAACTGGAATGCATCTGGCGGAGGGGAGCATTCGGCATCCTTCCCCTTCCGTCTCCTTTCACCGGCCTCGCGCATGGTGTTCCCTTCAAGATTCCCGATATCATCCCCCTCGCCCGTAGCCACACCGCTCCCGTCCTCGATACCGACTGGTCGCCTTTCAACGACTCGATTGTCGCGTCAGCGGGCGACGATGGAAAGGCAATGATCTGGAAAGTGGACTCCTCCGCGTTCGAGGACTGGGGATCAGAGGGATGGGAACCACGAGATTTCGACCCCGTAGCCCGCATTGACGTGACACCCCGCCGAGTCGGCCAAATCCTCTTCCATCCGACCGCGGAGCATGTATTGGCAACCACCACCGGAGAATACACAGTGAAGCTCTGGGACCTTGGGAAGCCCAGAGAGCGCGAAGTCAGTGTTGTCCGGTCATGGCGACAGTATCCAGGGCATAGCCTTCAACCCCGCTGGTACCCTACTCGCAACGACCTGCAGGGATCGTAAGATTAGGTTGTTTGACCCTCGCGCTGGTGACGAGGCGGTCCGCATTACCGAAGGGCACGGTGGAGTAAAGGTGCGTCGTTAGCTACTTGCCGAAGGATGCGACTTATCTTGCACCCAGGGCTCTCGCGTTGTCTGGTTGGGTGAACACGACCGGATTGCAACGACCGGCTTCAGTAAGATGAGCGATCGTCAGGTCGCCCTTTGGGACACGGGAAGTATGAACAACATCAAGACCACCATGATTGACCAGAGCTCCGGTGTCCTCATGCCGTTCTGGAGCGATAACAACCTACTCTTCATTGGTACGTGTTGCTTCTAGACTCACCGCACATTTGCTTACCGAATTTTCTTTAGCTGGCAAAGGGTAGCTTGCCTATCTCTTTTCTCAGATGAACAAGGTCTTGACTTGTCATTACAGAGACGGCAACGTTCGATACTTCGAATACGAGAGCGACACGCTCTACCCGCTTGCCGAGCACAAGTCCTCAGAACCCCAACGTGGGATGTGTTTCCTTCCGCGTCGTGCCTTGAACGTCGCCGAGTGCGAGATTGCTCGCGCCTTTAAGGTCACTGCCGGCTCCTGTCGAGCCTATCGCATTCATCGTTCCCCGCAAGGTTAGCACTACATCTCGACATTCACTCGCCGCACTGACTTTGCCATCCCATGCAGTCTGACTCTTTCCAAGCCGACATTTACCCTCTCGCGCCTTCAGCGGAACCTGCTCTTACTGCCGGCGAGTTCTTCTCTGGCAAGCTTGCCGCGCCGAAACTTGTCAGCCTCGAGAACGGCGCCATATCCACCGGGGCTGCGCCTACTGCCCCACCACCAGCCGCAGCACCTACGCCGACTAGAACAGCGACAGCTCCCACACCTACAGCGGCATCCATTCCGTCGGCGCCAGCACCTGTCACTCCCATCCGTTCTGAGCCGACACCGATCACGTCGCCCGTTGAGCCACCATCTCGTTCTCTCTCATTTGCACCCGAGGTTTGTCTTTTGGTCGACGTGGACGCGATTCATGGCTAACGATTGATCCCAGCAGGAAGACGGCTCGAGCGCACTGAGGGATGAGAATGTCAAGCTCACCGCAGAGTTGCGTGAGGCCCGTGAGAAGATCAGGAACCTCGAGCTGCAGGTGGAGAGCTTCCGGGCGAATGCTCGTAAGGCTGCGGCACTGCTTGATCAATGAATGTCAGGAGACGCATAAATGTAACATGAGTAATACAGATTAAATGACAGTATTCTTTGCTCTCTTGAACAACTTGCTATGTTTCATCAAGGTCACCAGTGTCATGAACTTCTGGGCGTCTCTAGGGTATTCTTTTCATTTCCATTTGTCTTCTACCCCTATCTATTGTTCTTTCATCGATACTCGTGGTTTCCGTATGTTTCCCTATTGTTCTGGACCGGCTCTAGTACATACACGAGGATACCGGGTGGTACTGTACAGTTTAGGACTACACATGTATAAGTAGCTACAGTCTGCAACAGAGAAAGCCAGTCTCGAGCTGGTCTGTTCCCCAGCTAGTTACTCGGAGACTGCACCACTATTTCCGTCCCCAGTTGAGAGCGTCGCACCTGGTACAGTTGTACTAGTTGTTGTTGACATAAGCTCGAGACTATCCTACTCCTGCGACGATCTCTCGTTGCTCGCGTTGCCCGTCCGTTGCCCTTAGGAGGATCGTGTAGATTAATTTAGACCCTAGTACACCGGCCGTAATCACTCCGCAAGGGAACGGCCGTGAACACCGGTATTGACCATCCCCCTGTGCGTTACCCCGTGCACACGCTGACTAGTTACGTTAGTACCCCGTTGATCCATTCATGGTTCCGAGCTTCATCTCGGAGAGCTGTCCTTAGACACCCTAACCCGGTGCTCTTTGATCGGCTGGGAACCTTTGGCGCACCCTTGGGTGTGGGAAGCTAGTAAAGGCGGTAATCGGAAGGCGAGACAGGCGCTCTTTAGGCAGCGTGCCCCTTAGAGTCAAGCTGCAACCGAGAAGTCGGTAGACCGCAGCGGGATCAAACAGCAGAACACTGGTAACTCGTAGCCATATCAGTAGTAGTACGTGCTGTAAAAATCCCTCTAAGACAACGTCACCCTCTTGCTCTTCATTTCGGTTGAAGAGTATTGCAGGTTGCACAGAATAGGCTTCGCTCGTGTATGGCTGGAGGCGACTCTTGCCTTGTATAGG
>JAKOGH010000372.1:0-17132 GCA_024811115.1 Terana coerulea
TGTGCCTGCCTTGTGCTATGGCTTGAAGAGCATGCACGTGAATGGACACCTGGAGCCCCATGACGCACTGGCAAGTGTGCCGCCAGCACGGAGGATTGCAGCCCAGTATCTGGCATGGCGACCAACTACAGTCTGCGCTCCATGACCTCGTCTCGCCTCGAGTCAGGCTAACAGTAACTACGCGTGCCAGGAGAGTCATGGTGCGTCTGCCAGGTATCGTTCAGAATGCACGGGCGCTGATGGTGGGACCATCTCTGCGAACAATGTTGGTGGGCACTGGTGGCCGCGTCTTCATAGGTTGCACCTCGGGACTTGACGACGGGCGAGGCCTTGTGTACCTGTGCTGCCCGTGAAGTGCTGCTGCCGAGAAACTCCAAGGCTGGGATGGGTCATATGTAAGTTGTTAGTGGTAGTCTTGCAGTAGCGATAGGATAGTGCATTAGTTACTTCCTGTATTGGTTCGGTAATTAATAAAATTGGGTGATTATTATAAAAAGTGGGATTAGCTGGATTGCAATGAGCTATATAGAATGGTGATAGTCACCAAGCTTGTGCGCTCACTATTCCTATGCAAGATGGTGAATTGTCAGAGATGTGCGATGGGTGACCGGGGGCCTGGAATAAAATCAGTTGGTGAATCGGACATTTGGTGGGTGCTTTTCACATCGAAGCTACCACTGTGTCCGGCGAAAATCACCAACCCGCGTTTTCAGCGCTTGCGTTTTCATAGGCACTATTCCTAGGTTCGTGGGTGAGAATCGCCACTTTATCGGGTGACTCACATGGTGAAAAGCACCTAACGCCAGGCATACAGTGTTACGGTTGGCCGCGCACGCTCGTGGTGGACTGCGTCGGCCGCGGATGCCGAGACACATGCCCGCGGCCTTTGCCGGGCCCGTGCTCGTGTTGATGATCTTGCCTTTTATGGACTTGATCCCGCCCGCCTGCATCCCACCACGGAAGCAAAGCCTGTGCACGACATGATGCCGCGCTGCAGCACTCGAAACATGTGTTCCGCTTGCTTGACCCACATTACATCCTGGAGGCATAAATAGCGGCCAGGCTGAGTGTTGGGCAGCACAAGAACCTCTTCACTCTCCAAATCCTTGGCCTGCTGCATCTTCGAAAGATAAACCCCAGCTCAAAGGTCTTTCTCCTACCCCGCCCACTACCACCAATCAACACTTCCTTCAATCATGTTGAGCATCATCTATGAAGACGAAGTCTATATGAACGAGCCCAGCAGCAGCACTGCTCCTTGTAAGCATCCTTCCTTTGTTGCTTCTCCACACTTGCCTCTGACCCCCATCGCCATCACAGACGCAGAAGTCTATATCGTAGGCAACATCATAGAGCTCAGCCTCGCACCGATAGAGGAAGAACTCGAAGACTCAGACGAGTACGCAGATCACCTCGTGTCGCTCGAGCTCCGCGGCCAGCCGCCGCCCCCTCGGACGACTCTTCGCTACACAGTAGCTCGCGGTCTCCTTCCCCATAGGCTCCTGTGCGATGGAATCCCGGCTTCTGGAAGAGTGCCCTGGCGGACCCCGAGGTGTGGCGCGAGTCGGACCTGGCAGCGTGGAATGGGGAGGATGCCGAGCCATTGCGGGCCTCAAGTTGGTAGTCGGCGGGATGATAGTCTTTGGCTGGTCCAACGCTTCACATGCACAAATAAAACACTGTATAACACGCTTCCGCTAGTTTGCGCGGTGACTGCAATGCTCATATCTTCAAGTTCAAGATGTTAGATTTGCTGCTCTGCATCTCGAAAGTTAGGGCGTCAGTTATATGTTCATGACAAGTACCCCAAAATTCTGCCATACAGCTTATCAGGCAAAGAAAGACCACTCCGATTGAAGGTTGAAAGTGCGCTTCCCGATCTGCTACACACGTGCGATGCAACTCTGACAAGGACTTGGAGAATCCAGATGTTTCAAGCAACATACATAACCTCCGCGTGGCGCCGTCCGCTGCAGCACGGCGACACGGTGGAGGCGCACAACGCTTACTACCACTCGAAATGTACCTTGCTTTCTCAGCGCCGATGATTCACCTGAGGGGACGAAGCCCAAAGGGGATCGACACTCAGCTACACCCGCGCAGTGTGAGCACTTAGCCATATTTCCACCGTGTAGACTGACTAATCAATGTATCAGCAGGCTACAGGGAAGTGCGCGTAATGCGCACAGTTGACAGAAGGCAGGGTACGCGTACGGCCACGAACGGTAAGCAATGAAGGCGTGCTGGGAATTCGACCTGCAGACACATCCGAGTGAAGATATGTGAGGGACAGCGTGGTATATAAGGCAGACAGTACTGAGGTACTCGACAGCATTCAACAACCACCTCATCTCTTCACAACTAAACCCACTCAGTAGACTTCCGACAACACTTCGCCATGTCGCACGGCAAGCAATTCACTCTGTACTCCCACCTCGGTGGACCCAACGGATGGTAAGTTTTCTGCTCTGACTGTAAGTGTTGCTATGTCGCTGAGCACTACGGTGGACTTCAGGAAGGTCGCCCTCGTCCTCGAAGAGCTCAGCCTCACGTATGAGTCGGTCTACTTCGACTTCGCCAAGAACGAGCACAAGAGCCCCGAGTTCGTCAAATTCAACCCGAACGGGCGCATCCCCGCCATCGTCGACCATAAGAACGGCGACTTCGTCGTCTGGTGCGTCGCTCGCCCCGTTCTCCCCCTTCTGCTGACAGCCCCTGGCAGGGAGTCCAACGCCATCATCCAATACATCGTCGACAAGTACGACCCTGAGCACATCATCTCGGCCCCCGGTGACGAGACGTACCACCAGCTGCAGTGGCTGTACTTCCAGGCGTCGGGCCAGGGCGCGTACTTCGGGCAGGCGCACTGGTTCACAGTCCGGCACGAGGAGCACCTCCCGAGCGCCATTAAGCGGTACGAGGACGAGGAGCTCCGTATTTTCGGCGTGCTCGAGGGTGTGCTGTCAAAGCAGCCCTATATTCTCGGCGAGAAGGTGACCGTCGCAGACCTTGCCTTTATCGAGTGAGTATGCACTATAGGGTGACTTTGGACTTTGGTACTAAACGACCGTGAAGGTGGAACCGCACGGCGCTCAGGCTGACTTTGAAGGGCCTTGACTTCGCAAAGAGTTCCCTGCTACCGCAGCGTGAGTTTTTGGCGCATGCGCCAGTCGTCGCTGTTTCGCTAACATACGGCACAGGTGGCACGAGAAGCTCATGGCGCGTCCTGCGTTCCAGAAGATCCTCGCGATCAGGGCTACGCTACCCCCACCTTAAGCCAGAAAGTAACACCTCGGTAGTGGTCGAATGAAGTTGGAAAACATGTACCTATCTCCATACTACCAAAATGGTATACACGAGTTCAATTTGTTGACGTTGACTAGCGCCTATGCCATGTGCATCTGTGGCTGATTCCGGCGGCGGGAACATCGTCTAGCTATCCGCACGTATGGCGCAGTTAAATTGAGAAGTATTTGTGAATGATTTTGAGTACCAGTCTCTTGACGGGCTCACTGAATACTAAGGGGTTCAGGGGATTAGCTGCGGAAGCCCAACTTGCTTCCGGTAGTTCGAATCCGTCTACGGGCCTGAAATAAAGCACAGCCCGACGCCATTTCCTCGTGCACCTCATGAATCGCGGTGTGTCGGTCGCGCACGCCCGTGGCGGCGTGCAGCAGCAGGTGCACCCGCAGTGATTCGAACCCGCGGCCTAGGCTCTAGGTCCCGCTCCCGCCGATCGCATTGCCTTTTAAGGACTTGATCCCGCCCGCCGACGGGCTGCAGCGGGGGCAAAATCATCCGTGCACTACATCATGCCGCGCTGCCAGTGCAGCACTCGAAGCAGGTGTTCCGGTTGCCTGACCCACATTAAATTCAATGTAGCCTGGAGGCATAAATAATGGCTGGGCTGAGTACCAGAGATCTCATAAGCCTCCTCACACGCCATCGCAGCCTCCGAGAAAGATAAACTCGAACCCCCTTAATTGTCCCTCTTCGCACACCACCACCTCTCATCGCTTGCATACAACCATGTTGAGCATCATCTACGAAGACGAAATCTATATGAGCGAACCCAGCAACAGTACCACTCCTTGTAAGCATCTGTCCTTTTTATTTTCTCCACGCTCGCCCCTGACTATTCATCTTCATCGCAGACGCCGAAGTCTACATCGTAGGCAACATCATAGAGCTTACCCTCGTGCCCATCGAGGAAGACACTGAGGAAGAACTCGAGGACGAGTTGATCGGGCTCTCGCGTCCAGCCGCCACCCACTCAGACAATTCCTCGCCGTGCAGCGGCTCGCGGTCATCCTCCCCGACGAGATTGCCCGTGCTGTGGAATCCGGCATGCTGGAAGAGTGCCCCAGTGGATCCCGAGGTATGGCGCGAGTCGAATTTGCCAGCATGGAGTAGGGAGGCTACCAAACCATTCCGCGCCTCAAGTTGTTAGTTTGTGAGAACGATTGTTATAGACTTTGGCTGGTCCGATGCTACACATACTCGCTCAAATAGTACGACGTCCACTATCATGCACTCGCCTCAGGCAGATTCATCGGAAAATCCACAGCTTACAGCTCGAAAGCGTCACCCCGAACTGCACTGGATAATACATGCATTGGTATGAACCATTTGCGAGATACATGATATGCATAACATACGGCTCAGAAGGGATACCACAGGCTGAAGCTGCGATGATAGATACCACGACTCTTGCTCCGCTGAAGGAAGCCGCGCTTCAGAAGCGACCGACGTTGGAGGGACGGATTCAGTTGTAGTTTACTATCACGATGGTTAGTCAAGCGCCGGAACTGAAGAAGACAGCGCGACTAACCATAAGGGTGGCTTGTTAGGCTGCGTGGTCCCGTTCGGATTTGAGAATGGAGGTTTGGGGGCCGAAGTTTGAGAGGAGCCAGACGTAGTTGTGCTGCCAGTAGGAGCGTTTACAGTGGTAGGGACGACGGTTGAGTTTGCACTGGGCGTTGGTATGCTTGTGTAGGAGTCCAGGAAGATGTCTTCTTGGGCACCATCCTGGAAATTATAGAGGTCCGTGTAGAATGGCGGAGCGTAGTAACCTTCGAACATCTGCGAAATTGGCACAACTGAGCAGGTGAGCGGTGAGATCAAGAGTGTCTCGACGTACGTTGTTACGCTCTTGTTGTAGCCAGTAGAACGGTTGCTTAGCACCATACGTGCAGTTGCCTGGGACAGCTTGGGGTTTGCCGTTGTCGGGGTCGGCACCACAGCGACGTGGTAGTTGTGGTTGGGCCACGGCGACCGTCGAAGTTGACCCAGTAACGTTGCATTTGAAGCCGTTCATGTAATCTGTGCAGTCGTGAGTAAAACGTTGCGACCTCTAGAGGACAAGCCGCTCACTCTGCTCACCCCCACTATCGGGCTAGTGTTTCAATCCATTAAGTAGTATATCATCACGAATCATGTAGACACGCACTGAATGTATCCAGAAGAATGCACAAGTACAACCGCCCTCAGGGCATGGAGGCATCTTCTGGGGGACATGGAAATCTGTGAAGCGGTTCCACACGCACGTCTGGTTGACAGAGAACACCGCGAAGTCTTCAGGCTGCACTGATGTGACGTCTGACTTGTACGCAATCGCCAGTGCACACCCCTTCACGTCGTTGATGCCATTCGTGTGGTACTCAGACATGGGCGAGCCCGGGCATGGATTGTTCCCATCTTGTATATCTTCACCGTCCGCCGGTGTATGGTACGACGTGGCGGCCTTCGTGCATGCGATTTCTGCCGTGGCTGCCTGGCCTGCAGGCAGTTCGAAAAACTCTCCTTCGTTGGGTGGGTGGTCGAGGTGGCCGTGGAACCACCACTGGTCGAAGGTCATGTTGAACAGCGGGACAACAGGCCGGTTGTCGTAAGAGTACGTGCTGGAGGTGACATTGAAGCCGTACATGCTCGGATGCCATATTGCTAGAACCCGACGTTAATCAGCATGTAGTTGAAAGACACTGTAATGCTTACAAGCATGGCCGACCGCTGTAGGGATCCAGTCCGCCACAAGAGCAAATGCGAGATACTTCAGGTTCGTGGAAAGCATCGTTAAGTTGGAAAGTCTAGTCCAGCAGGGAGAATAGCAGAGCACCAGGCCCGGTAAGCAAGCAGTCGGATCGGAGAGCAGGGGTGCAGTTCAAGAACAGGAACTGGAAGTAAGGCTGACTGCAGGTTTTCATTAAGGCGGCCATTGTTCGGCGTGGCCATTGTTCTCGAGCGTGTTTCTACGTAACATGCCAAGGCTTGTAAGTATGAGCGGGTTACATCCAGGTATTCCAAGTCGACTGAAAGGCTTCATGGCGGATAAGACTCCCAAAACGGCGAAAGTCGAGCGTTGGCCGAAGTCAGGATGAAAGCTGATGAAGGCTCCGTGCAAGACAGTAAGCGCCCGCCTGGTGGCGTCGGGGAAGGGCTGAAATTGCCTCCTGGGTTTCACCCTCAACAGTCATCTCAACCAACTCTCTCGCCATGGATATTGACGACTCTCCATGGGAGGACAACGACAAGAATCTTCAAGACGCCGAATGGTCCAAGCTTTCATCAGATTTTGTTAACGTAGGCTACCGCGAGGGCATCACGGCAGGCAAGGAGGGTGCCCTGCAGGAGGGCTTCGACGAGGGCTTCGCGCAGACCGGCGCACCCATCGGCCAAAGCCTCGGCCTGCTTCGCGGATACGCCTCCGCACTCGTCGCTCTCGCAGCCTCAACCCGCCCTCTTACTCTCCCTGACAGCGCCACACGCGGACAAGTGCAGGACGAAGCCCGCACGCTCTCCGCGGAGCTGTCGCGCATCCGGTTCTCTGACATCGCCCCGCCCGATCTGCAGGCGGAAGAGCACGCACGGGAGCATCTCGAGGACGTGACCGAGGACGTGGTCGTGGCGGAGGAGCTGCAGGAGAAGCGGGAACTGGAGAGTCTGGAGGATATGATGAATCGGATGGGGGCCGGGCCGGCGCAGAGAGCGGGGAGGCCGACGATGGAGGATGTTGCGGGACTCGAGGCGCGTCTTCAAGCACTTGCGCAAACACTCAGTCTCGTCCTACCCAGGATATGAAACCCGTTTCTTATTGCATGCATGCTCGTCAAATCTCCAGTCACACGCATCCAGAAAGCAGTACGACAGGCGGAGCGGAGCCCGATCTCGGTTCTGGCGACGCCGATCGGGGAGACTCAGACTGTACCCACAGAGATGGACGTACACGCCTTCCTACAGACGAGGTCGGGAGGAAGAATCAGAAAGACTTCGAGTCCAAGTTTGACCCTGATGACTGCATCGTATGTCCCCCACTACCGCCTCAGAGGCCCTTGATTTAACATCCGTCACATAGATTTACCACAGATAGGGCAGGGAATGTATTTACAAGAATTGTACTAAAACAACAGCGGATAAGTACCTATGGCGTGTCAAGAAAAAGAGCTATGCGAAAGTCTATGCATATGGTCGATTACGGCTACAAGAAAACAATCGATCCTAAGAAGGACCGACGAGCAAATTAAGTAACGTATAGGAGATAACTTACACTTCGGCGGCAATCGAGGTGTGGCAGAATACGACTGCGAACACCATAGGAGACATACTGTAAGAACAAGTTATATGCGCCCGCCGACAGGTATGCTTGGTGGTGAATCTGTCATGATCTCGGCTGCAGAGCCTGTCAGAGACGGCGACTCCGGTAGGCTCCCTGGGCTAGCCTGGTGGCGCGACATCGAGGACGAGGACGCACGGCGGAAAGGGTGCTGTAAAAGACATTCAGTACTCAGCCAAGCATCACGCAAGCGAGCGACTCACCGCTTTCGAGGGGGTAAGCTTGTGTATCAGGCTTTTCACCCTGTTGCGCTCGTGCGGGTGCGAGGACTTCGCGCTCGTAATTGAGTCTTCGCCCGATTCCGCGCCCGCTGTCGGAAACGCCACGGGCAGCGGCTCCGCTAGGTGTTGCGGACTGTGGCCATGTGAGTGCGACTGCGTGTGCGTCCCCGAGCTCTTGCGCCGGACGAACGACGTGACGCGCTCCCTGATCTTGCTGCCTCGCTTCTTCCCGCTGACGCTCCCCAGCGGCGAGCCCGAGCCTGAGGGCGGGTCGTCCTGCCCGTGGCCGGCGTGGGACGACTCGACGTAGTGCTCGAAGGTACTCTTGGAGGAGCGCATGTCGAAGCCGTGCTCGCTGCTTGTGCCGTGGTGAGGATGCAAGAACGAGGAAGGTCTGGAATGGGATAATGCCGGGCGACTTGGACTTGAGGGTGCGTCGTTCAGATCCAAAAACATGCTTCCCGGACTGGATTGATCTCCATTGAGGGTCGTGCCTATATCAGCACAGAACACTATTAGGCCGTACGGCGGAATCCAAGATCAATATACTACTTACCCGAGAATGCGCGAGAATGCACGTCCCTGAACGCGCCACCACTTGTGTCCTGGGCTGCATGCAACGCAGATTCCAGCTCGTCTCGCGCGGCACGCAGCTCCGCCGCAGAAGCTTCGGCCTCCTGCAGCGCCTTCCCCCGCGCCTCCAGCTCGGCGGAGAGCTCGGCGAGCTCGTCGCGAATCGACTCGAGGAGGGTCGCCATGCCCTTCTTCGCCTTGCGTTCGGCGGCCGCGGAGTCTGCCGCGGCCGCCAGAGCGGAGGATTTCTCCTCCAGCTCGGACTGTAGGGCGGTGTTGCGGGCGAGGAGTTCCTGGCGAGAGGATTCAGTGGACTCAAGCGCAGCATGTTGAGAGGCGGACTGCGTGGAGAGAGCTTCCTCTGCGTTTGCCAAGTCCGAGGCCTTGCTCCGGAGCTCTGCCTTGAGCTGCTCTACCTCTGCCGACGACTGGGTCCGCACGGTGTCCAGTTCGGCGACCAGGTGCTCTTTCGCTTCGTTCTCAGCGGACGCAAGCTTTTCAGCGTCGCTCAACCGCTGAGACGTATTTGAAAGCAGGTGGGCAAGGTCCTCTTTCTCCTCACTTATCTTGGCAAAGGCGTCCCTTGCCTCTGTCAAAGCCGCCTCTGCGTCCGCTCTGGCCTGTTGTTCACGAACAGCTGTAGCTGAAGCTTCGCTTGCAGCCTCAGAGCGCCTTCCCATCTCGGCAGTGAGCTCCTGAACCCGTTCATCATGCTGAGCGCGGAGCACCTCGAGGTTGCTTGACAAGGCATCCCTGGCTTGCCGCTCCGTCGTCAGAGACGTCTCAGCGGTCCGCAGTTGCGAAGACAGAGCCTGCACGTCGGCGTTGACGGCGCTCGTCGCCTCGTCGTGTGCGCGGTGCGCGTCTGCTGCGGCCGCCTCGGCCTCGGTCACGGCCTGAGACTTGGCCTCCAATTGCGCACTCAACGCGTCGAGCCGCTGCGCGGTGCTCTTCTGTTGCCCGTTGCAGGGCGGCCTCCAGCTCGCCTTTCGCGTTCGCCTGCTTGTCCAACGCGTCCCTCAGCTCGCTAAGCTCCCTTGTCTTCTCCTCCACCACCCCCTTTAACCCTTCCGCCTCCACCTTCCTCTCCTCCGCCTCCGTCTCCCGCTCCGTATTCGCCACCTCCCAGTCCCGCCTCTCAGTCTCCAGAGTCTCCCGCAATCCTTCCACCTCCCGCACCTTCCCCTCAACCTCCCTCCTCAACGCCCCCAGCGCCGCCGTATGCTCTCCCCGCATCCGCTCCTCGCCCACCTCCCGCGCCTGTCGCTCGCGCTCGATGACGCCGACCGCCGTGCGCAGCGCCGCGCTCTCCGCCTCGAGCTTCTCGCGGAGGCTCGCGCCCATCGCGTCGTACTCTGCGCGGAGCGCACCGAGCGCCGCCTCGGCTGCCGTGCGCGCGGCGTCCGCGGTAGCGCGCTTCTCCGCGCCTGAGCGGGCAAGATCCTCCGAGGACGTGAGCTCGATCTTGAGAGAGCGCACGGTGTCATCGAGCGATGTCTGCAGGGAGTCGAAACGTCCCTGCAGGTCCGATAGCTGGGTATATGCATCGGACTTGGCGGCTCGCTCGGCATCGAGGGTTTGCGTTAGCGACTCGACCTCGTTGCGCAGATGCGCCAGGGCTTCTTCGGACTTCTGCCTCAGTGCATCGAGCTCGTCGTGCAGCTCTTCCCTGTGACGGCGCTCACTGTCCTTGGCGGCCTCCGTAGTAGCAAGCTCTTCGGACTTGGTCATCAGCTCTCGCTGCAGCTGCTCGGTCGTGCCGGCCAGCTCGTCCTGCAACGAAGCGAGCGAAGCTTCGCATCCGGCGTGCACCCCGATGGCGGCGTCTCGGGCGGCTTCCGTCTGCTCTAAAGCCAGCGTCCTAGCCTGCAGCTCCTCCATAAGGTTGTCGATCCGCGCACGCATCTCCTTGGACAGCGCTGCCAACTGTGCTTCGACCTGCACCTTCGACGCGTGCGCGGCCTCAGTGACAGAGGTGGCGTCAGCTATAACGCAAGTTTTCTCCTCGATCTCAGTCTTCAGCTTCTCGACTTCCTCGGCGTACTGAGCACGGACTTGTTCGAGAGTAGCTGTAGCTTCCTCCTTGGAGCTCCGTTCCGCGGCCACAGCCTCCTCGAGGGCGTGGAGCGCCTGAAGGGTGTCGCTTGATGTTGCAGAGTGAGTTCGCGGGTCTTCTCAGTGGACTGAGTGCGAAGCAGGTCGAGGTCGTGGGCGAGGGCATCGTTCCTGCGTTGTGCGCCCACGAAAGACGACTGGCTTGCTTCGAGTGTGGACGTGGTGTGGTGGAGGGAAGACTCAAGGCTGGCGTTCCTCGCTTCCAGGTCGGACACTGAGCTGGAGAGCTCGGTGACCTCGTCTCCGCGCAGCTCGAAACGCTGCAGCAGGTCCTGGAACCCCTGCTTGGTCTGTTCCAACTCGGTTTCTGTCGTGTGCATAATCCGAGAGACGGACGCAAGCTTCTCCTCCAGGGCCTTCACCTCCAGAATGGCGGCATTGTGCTTCTGTGTTTGGAGCGCGAGCGACGCGTTCGCGGTCTCTAGTTGTTTCATCGTCGCGGCCTGCTTCTCCTCATGCCTCGACCTCAGCCCCTGTTCTCTCTCCCTCGCCGCACCCAGCAACTGCTCCCTCTCCTCTCTGTGCTGATCATTCAGCCGCCCGATGCTCAGCCCCAGCTGCGCGTTGTCTGCATTCACCCGCGCGAGTGCTTGGGACAGCTCCGTGCGCTCGGCCTCCAACGCCGCTAGAGTGTTCGCGAGCCGTTCCGAGTTGCGGCATTCCGAGGAGAGCGTGTCGGAGAGCCGGGACGTGACTTGGCGTTCGCGCGTCAAGGACTGTTGGGCGTCGGCGAGCTCGTTGCGCACGGCGTCGTGGGCGGCCGAGGCCTTCAGGACGCTCTCGTCGGAGGCGCGGAGCGCGGTGCTAAGGCGGTCGTGTTCGGTTTGCAGGGACGCCAGGGAGCGCTCACGGTCGCGGCCGGACGCGGTCTGCTGCTCGAGCGCGTCGCGCACGCTCTGGAGCTGGCCTGTGACGTTCGTGCACACGGATTGCGCAGCGGAGAGTTGAGATTCGAGGTTATGCGTGAGCTGCGACTTTAAGCTGTCCAGGTGGTCATAGCGGGCCTGGACATGATATGAATGATGGAGCGCATATATAGACAGATGGCGGGGCACACCTGCAGTTCATCATGGGCTTGTTGCAGGGTGTCCAGGAGATGATGGCAGTTGGATGCGTCTTGCTTCGCCTCCGCGAGTTGTATGATGGCTCTGTACCCTGCGTCTCTGAGCATATGTGGGGGTTCGGTCCACTCTGGGGTAACAGGTGCATCCTCGGCACGCTGTAAAGAGCAGTTAGTACCATTCAGACGGCACAGTGACTCCGCACGCACCGTGCAGCTTGCACAGTCGCAGTCTGTCTCACAGCTGGAGATACTGCTGGTATCATCTCCCTGCGTTGCTTCCGGTGCTTTCGACGATACAAAGCTCTGCAAAAATCCCAGCATTATAATAGAATTTGTCTGTAACATGGGTTCGTTGAGCATGCTCAGACACAGGTAAGGCTTCGACCCACCTTATTCGATTATGGTGCACTCATTGATCTATTCTCTGTGGTCGTGCCTGCTCCTGTGGCGGTCGTGTGTGGTCTTGAAGGTCGTGGTAGAAGTGACAGGGGTGGCTAAGGGAGGGAATGATACTTTTAGGAGAGAGCCTGGCGGGACGGGGTAGGGACAGGAAATAAAAGGACAGCCTGGACAAGAAATTGGAAGTTGAAGGACGTCTGGAACGGACGGATCAGACGCCCGCTAGCAACGGAAAATGTGCGAGACGCGGTCACCGCCCCGCGGGGACAAATCGCGACGCGCCGCTTTCTTCGCAATCACAGGGACGTCTGTGATTGCCGCCTGCATCGGCTTAGCCCAGTCTGGGCCTGCGCCGCCGCTCATGCTGAACCTCTTCTGTCGTAAACCGGTCTTGAACGTTTGAACGTTGAACGTCATTGCAGGACCGCAGATATACTCCACAAATCTCTAAGCAAGCGGCCATGCTAATCTGCACGACTCTTATGCTGAAATACCGTATAGAGGGCTGAAATAGACCTGGACATTATCGCCACTCGGTGGCCAGCGAAAACAAAGACAAAGGACTTATACTGATGGGATGTGCAAAGAACACGCGCCCGGTGGCCACAGCTCTTCGACGTGCCATATAAAAGCTGAGCTGCTCTCTGCTCATGTCATTCACTAACCTTTTCTTTAGGGACCCGCAGACACCGTCGAGGCACATCTGCACGCTCCGCCGCTCAGCTTCATCATGGTCTTGCCTATGAAACAACTCCGAGACCGCAGGGACATGAACCAGCAAGGTTCTGACTTCGAAGACCACGACTTCGATTGCACCTCTCGCAATAGACCCAAGTCGAACGTCAAGCCGGGGCACTGTACACGCTGTGACTCAGCGCCCTGTGCGTGTTCAACCGACAGCGAAACCGACACAGAATCCGAAGATGACGAGAACGTGAACGATAATGCTCGTCCCGCTTGTGACGAGATGGACGTGGACCGCGAACGGTTGACCATCAGAATTCCTGCGCGACCATACCTGGCTCGTCGCGACTCCTCCCCCTCCTCAACCGCCAGCCCGGGCAAACGCAAACGCGCAGAAGCTGTCGAGGTCCTGTACTCAACGCCCGACTACCGGCGCGCGAGCACCCCGCCGCCAGAGCCAATCCTCGAGTCCCCGTTCGAGGAAGAGGAGGAGGACAGCATGGCCGTGGATGAGGACCAGCCGTACATCCCTGGCAAGCCTGTCTCCCCGGGGAGCCCCATGCTCGCACCTGGTCCTGTACCCATGCGATTCGCGCCCACCCATCCGCACTCGCCTGCACACGCGGGCGGGAGCACGTCCCCGCTGAGGCCGAAGCATACGAAGAGTTTCCTGCCGTTCCCGTGCAAGGTCTCCGGATGCGGGTTTCGTGCCACGTCCAAGGCACATCTGAAGCATCATATGGAGACGTTCCAGCACAGGCATTACTGTGGAGCCTAGCTTGTTCGCTCTCTTGCGGAATGCCGGCGGAGAATTGCTCTCTGTTCTTCTTCTCTCTTGTCTGTGTTTAGAGTTGTCGCCAATCCACCGCAGAGCGTTCGCCATGCACACTCATTTAGCTACTTTATCAGTTTCTTGCACCTGACCCACGCTCCTTGCTGCATGACTCTATAGAATACTACCACCTTCACTATAACTTCGGTACGCACCGTATCAACATAACGCTCAACTGCGTAGCGACACAAAGTAGTAAAAAGTGTGAACCTGTGAGGTGGAGCCTTTCTAAGTGGTGTGGGGAGACAGCGAGTCTAATACGATGCTGTTTGCCCCTAATTTGCAGCGTTGCGAATATAGTTACGTTTGAACTGCTGGTTGACAGTTCCTCAGACTGTGGTAAGACTATAAGCACTTCAGCTACTTGATGCAGGGCAATCATGACACTCTCCATTTCCCCACACTGAGCACAATACACATTTACTAATGTACAGTTTATTCGAGACAAGACGACCAAGCAGGCTAATGACAAAGCAAGGCAAGGTATTATGCCTGATAGCGCACGACATAAGAACGATTCACAACACGGTACACTGCCCACTTGCCTGAGTATTCAGGCCCGGCAGCCCAGCCGCCTTCAGCTCCTTCTGGATCGCATCAAGGTGTGTCAAGAACTTCGCATCCAGATCATCCCACATTGCAGGCTCGTGTTCTTCCGCGGGAGTCAGCACCAGACATTCAGAGCGAAAGCCGAAAAACGCACCGTGACGCTTGTCCGTGTTCATAGCGTAGTCGGTGATCGTCATCATCATGCTTGACTCCGAACATCACCACTGATTTACAATTAGCTACGAGCGGTGGTTTACAGTGCGCAAGTAGAAACTCACTGAGCGCGTTCTTCTGGATCCTTTGCGGCTTCAGCTCGCCTTCCGACGCAGCGTTGAACACGTTGATGTCAACGCCATGCGGACAGAAGCCTGTTTCAAAGCTGAGGGCGCCGGGGACGAAGCCGTCCGAGCGACCGCCATAGTCGCCGAACACGAGACCGAGCACCTCTGAACAGGTGTTGCGGTGGAAATACTGCGACACCATTCAGCACAAGGGAACGCGCGAAGCAGAAGAGACGTACTGGAGGCCTGAACGTGCCCTCCGCGACGTCCCACCGCTCTTTGAAGACCGCGAAATCGGCGAGCGCGACTCCGGACGTCTTCGAGCGCGCGGTCAGGACGGTGAAGATGGACGGGTCGCAGTGGTCCTTGGTGAGACTGCCCACGGCAATGAATGCGTCCAGGTCGTACTTGTAAGGAACGTAGCTATCAAGGAGAGGCACCGTCAGTACGTGATACGACCTGTGCGTGAGGCTGGATTGTCCTACTGACTTTCCATGCCAAGCGACAACGTCGAACGGCGTATGGTTTTGATGGCAGACAAACAACCTGCCACCAAGCCTAAGGGGCGAACTATCAGCGGGACGGGCTTTCCGAGAATAATGGTATACATACTTGTAGACAACCTCCCAGGGGCTCTGATCAATGTCGAAGTGAGCGACGGGATGCTCAAAATCGCGGACATTCGCCAAACCGTTGGCGCCAAGGGGACCAAGTTCAGGCAGTTCGTAATGCATGCCGAAGATCTCCTGAATGTCTATGGAATTGGTGAAGTTAGCCCCCATGAATAACGCAGCGCTCGAGTTGAGTCATGCTTACATCCGCTTGCCTTGCCATCAGGGAGAGCAACCTAAGGACCATTTTCAGTAAATCGTCATAACAAGGCAAATAAAAGGTATTTGCCTTCCACTTGATGCCACGCTGCACGACGGCGATCTCGCCAGGGAACACCAGGAGCCTACGTCATCATGAATATACAGCTCATCGGTTCCATTTGTTTGTGGAGACGCACTTGCCAAGTTCAGTCTGGATATCCAACCGGCCATTCACCGGTACAATCAGAAAGTCGCCGTCCATGTTCACGAAGCCCTGCTTGCCCATGTCCGCGTTGCACGCATACAAGTGGATGGCAAGGCCTTCCCGGAGCATAGGGCCACCGTTGCCCATCATTGTTGTGAGACTGTCGATGAACGTCACCTTCTCATTTGACGGTGCTTCATGAGGCGTCCAAGCGAGCTGTGTCGGAGTGACATGCTGCTTTGGGTCGTTCAGGGAGAATTCGGCTACGAGCTAGCATGCAGAGGATGTTAGCAAAGCGGAGTGAAGTAAGTCAAACTGATTGAGCACGAACATTGGGTTCTGCTTCTCGGCTTTGGTAAAGCCGTTATGCAACAGAGGGCCGGATGCGATAGAACCATCTGCAAAGTCCGTGAGACAAGCATAGAGTGCGAATAATGGAGGCTACGAACGTGCGCTCATTATGTTCTCGGGGAGTAGTGAAGGGCGTGCCGTTGATCTGCGAACGGATCATTAAAAGATAAATTATATTACCTTCCAAAGAAAAAACTCACACCCTCCGCATACAGATCATACTTAACCTTCTGCGGGTTATTCTGACCTATGGGGAGCGCACCAGGGCTGTCGTGCCGGGATGTTAATCATCGGGATGGGTGCAGTAGAGGAACATATGACTGACAGGGCCTCAGATGCAAATGAATTACCGAACCCAACTTGGTAGCGGTATGTATCACCCTTCCCTCGGGAGGCCAGGAATCCGGCTGTGGATGTTGCCTGCGGGCCGTGTCAGTCCTGCCTGTTACAGCCGCGCGAGTGGACGCACCATGATTGCAAGGTGCGATGAAGCAGTTATGCGTGGTGGACAAGAAGAGTCGCGCAGAGGGCTTATTGGTATGCTGCATATCGCAGGGCTGGTGCCCTTAAATACGCGCAGAGGCCGATGCTCCCTGAAGTCTGACTGAGCGGGCTGGAACAAACTTGGCGAATTCGGCTCATCGTCACTCGTAACCGCCGACTTGATTTAGGCATACTATCCCACCCCACAGGGCCAACAAACTCCCTGTGTCAACTTAGCGAGCTGAACATGTCGCCTAGCAGCGGACGTTGGGCCTTCATTGGTCCCACAGTGTAGTGTCTGCCCGTAACGGGACGGATTTTCACTCGTGAGAAGGAGAAACAGTTCAGGATTGTCAAGTGATTAGGCCGACAGTCGGTGCGCCTGTCAAGGATAAACCAAAGTGCCTTGGGAGGACTTCTTGTGACCTACCCACGAGCCAAAACACAGTGGAGTGTCTATCAGGCGAGGGCCAGGAAGGCTGACGAGCACAAAAGCGGCAGAAACCACCCTTGCATGCTTACTTGGGGATGTAAGCGGTACCACCACACACCCGAGAGCAGATCGCCGACCACCGGGAGGAGAAGGAGATGGATTGTGATATGGAGACTTGACTCTGAGAGGACATGTATTCCCATGGTGCTGCATAGGCGTTCGTTATCCTCGATGCGCTCGCTACAATTTCATCACCTGCTACGTTGCGGAATGAACATGGCGATACGGATTGGACATAAGAACATGGCTTACCGTCATAATTGCACGGCGAAACACTAACGCAGCGTTAGAGCTACAGCGCGACGCCTCGTGTCGGATCGAAGTCATCAGAATCCACATCTCCATGTCCTTGAGCAAAAATACCTGCTTTCATGCTGTGCCTGCGGTGCCCGTTTTCCGTGCGGTGATTACAGCCACTCCCGTGGAATGAGTAGACTTTGTCCGAGCTGGACTTTCTGCGTC
>JAKOGH010000374.1:0-18518 GCA_024811115.1 Terana coerulea
GTGACCAGCACCATACTCGTTGCACCTCTTCTCCCAACCACCGACCTCATCGGTTGCTCTCCAGCAGTCGACCTCAGCTGAGGCCTCAACACACGCCCGTCCTACAGAATTGTTCTACGCAATCCGTCACCAGATACCCTCCCCTTGCCTACGGACGTCGTCATCTCATTCAAGCGTGTCGACCTTGGAGCTTGATCCCTCAGCTGCCGCGACGAGGACTGTCCCTATTGTCTCTGCAGGCGTACTCTCCGCTCTCTCCACGTGGGGGTTCATCGATGGTTGCTCCGTTCACCATTTCGACGTTCTTTCCGCCCCTCTGCAAGTTGGGCGCTGGAGACGAGTGCACCTTGGCGCGATGGGGATTGTTGCCGTATAGTCAAGGTTGTTGTTCCGAGACTGTCATTCGTGTCATCGGGAATGGGAAGCGCAAGGTACGTCTCTTCAAGTGCTTGCTATATGATGAGTTGCTGACGAGCATCGACTTGCAGACTAAGAATAAGCGTCGCAAGTCTAAGGCCAAGGAATCAGGAAGAAACAAGGAGCGCAAGCAGCTCGATGAAGCAGCGGCGCTCCTCGTAATCGCATCCTGGCAGGTCCCCGTCCGCATGACAGGCCAGCCTTCGCATCCATGACCTGCCGCACGACTTCCTGCGCCCACAGTTCGCCACCCCACACAAGCCTTCTCCTCGTCACCATGTCTCATGCAAGACGGTGCACGGTCACTCCGAGCCATCTATTATCAAGGGGTAGTTCTCAGTCGCTAAACAGCCACCTGTGGGTTTGTCTCGCGGTCCCACATCACCGTGTCGCGCAAATCTTCTCAGCGCCACCGTGAGCGTGACACCAAGAGCGAGGCTACTTGGAGCAATTTGGTGATGCTCGAGAAGGAGGATGACCGCTTTCGTATGGGCTCGGCCGTGTCTAGGGGTCAGAAGGAGCGAGAGGTGCGGCTATCGTGGCCGATGTTCGACGCGGCTGTAAGTTCAGTTGGCGTTGTACTCTCGTCAGCGGAGACTGATGCTTTTACCTTAGCGCAGCTTCGGATCTTTTCTGGGAGCGCGAAAGCAACCTCTGATGCGCAGGATGAACCCGAATACGAGGAGCGAAATCCCTTCAAGCCAGATGGGCGACGCGATTGTCAAGCAAACCAACGAGGAATACGACGATGGGCTCGGGTTCCCAAACCGACGCCGGCAGGGCTTTGTTCATCATCAGCTCGCCGCAAGGGCCTCGACGCAACGCCAAGACCAAAGACGACTACCCCACCTTCCCGCTGCGGTGAACTGACCGGATAGACTATCGGCCGTGACGACATGACCTGCTCTGCCTGCCCATTATTGGGACGTGGCGTCTTGTCCTGTTCGTTCACGTCGTAGTTTATGCGTTCAGTTCGCGGCATGCGTTCCAATGTCCCCCTTCATCCTCCCTCCCCGTCGTCTTTCGTCGTCTCTGCACGTGTTGCCGTCTTGACCCTTCAAGAACTTCGTACGCTCGAGCGCCGTTGCCATTCCGTCCTTGTCATCTCGGTCCTTCGAGCTCTTCATACGCCGCCCATAGCCCAATCCGCCTCTCCCTCACTGGTTCTCGCCTTTCGCCTCGTCTGCGCCGCCGCTCCCACCGTCGCTCCCGTTGCCGCTACTCCAAATACCGTCTACGCACTGGCATTTCAGCGCATAACACTTGGATCCTCAAGCATGAGTCATCTTCACATCGAACATCAGCCATCGTTATGATGGTCATGGATAAACGTCCTAATTTTTCTTTCGCATTCCTCTGGATCAGTTTCTCATCTCTTAAATAGCCTTAATTACGGACTTCTGGATTTGTATGCGTCTTGTAGCGCTTCTCATACCCACCATATACTCCCACGTACCCTAATCTCCCTCGCATCACGTCGCCTCTTTATTCTCTTGTAGTAATACCCCTCCCATCGCCCTAATGTCTACCCATCGCCTCCTTTTAATTAGTGAATGTAGCGGAGTACTCTCCGTATCGCCTCTTAGTTAGACAGCACCGAGCCTCCATACTTCACTTGTATCCAGAGAATCTGTTTCATTTTATACATTATTCATATCGAGTATTCTTTGGCGACGTCCACATCAGCAAAGTTGCATTGGCGCTGAGCGGTACTGACAGGTACTGATGAAGCCATCTCAGCGCGCTTCAGTCCCTTCAGTGCCGTCAGCGCCCGCCAGTCTCAGCAGTCGTTTTGAGCGCTCTCAGACGTTTTGACCCCTCTTGCATCCGACTCTCGCAGCAAAGCTTCGGTGAGTAAACCATTATCATTCACGTCCAGCATAGATTATGAAACAAGAAGAACTAAGAAAATACAAAATCTAGTAAAAGTCCGGCTTCAGCAGGGCTCGAACTTCGGTCCCAAACTGTTCGTCAGTGCTCTCAGTGCCCGTCAGTGCTCATCAGTCGTCAGCGCTTGTACGTTTTGCTGATGCATGGGAATAGTTGGAGGTCAACCGAGGGGTGCACGATGGCTAGCGCTGACATCATGTCGGAAAAATATTCGGAGACTCCCGAGCAGCCGTGAGCGCTCGTGAGGCCCTGAGCCAGAACCGGGCTCACGAGCGAGGCGAAATCAGTCATGAAGCGCATCTCGAGCCGCCCCATGATCACGGGCGCCTACCATCAGATAACGGGCGACGGCCAAAAGTTTGTTTAGCAACCTTACACTGGCTGTCTTATCACTGTTACTGTAGTAGTTACTTCAATCGCAATTTGCTTACTTGGATTTTCAGTGTCACGCCGCTTTGTTACTGATTCGCTTACTTGGATTTTTGTTATCTTATCATTTCGTCATGTTGTTACCGCGAATTACCGAATATTTACTTGACTACTAATGTGAGTGTCTACTACGAGTTCGAACCAACGACTATCGTACGGCGAAGTACACTACCATTGTCATTCCAAAACCACTGCGCCAGGCAGCCATATGAACACATGTAATGACCATAATTATATCCACATCTCACACACTTATTCATTTCTCCAGCGACTGCAAAGTTAAACTGTGCTCACTCCTCTGCAGACTTCTGAGTTCCTGCACTCCGGTTGCTAGTGACGTGGTGTATTATTAGTAGGATGAGCTGGTAAGTTGAAGCACAAGCACAAAAACCATCAGCAAATGGGCATCCATAGGCTGTAGTGCTTGAGCTCACTACACTGACCATCCACAACTTCACACTTTGCAAATTACATGTTAAAAATGCCCTTAATGCTACTTTTAATGTTGAAAAGCAATTCTATAATGTATACATAGTCAGCTGAGAGTGGAGCATCTTCTACTGCAACACTTTGATGGTCATGAGGAGCATGCAGGTCTCCCGAGGCCATCGCGAGCCACCTCGAGCCAGGGCGCCTCCTCTCGGCCGCTCATAATCGCACCCAGCGTCTGTGAGGCTTCGTGAGGCAGATGCCGAGGGCGTCTTCGAGGCGGCCTGCTCATGAGCCAAATATGGAATTTCCGACACAACTTGTCCTCGGGTGGTCACCATGCGTCTGGGGGTCCTGCTAGGTAAGCGCTTTGGAGACGCCTCGGATGTCCAGAGGCCTTACTCTCAAACGTATTCCCAGTGTTGCAGGCTCGGAGGCATTCACATAGTTATACTTATGATTCTGCTAGTACTGTGCACGGATATCAAATCAAAATTTTTGGCACCTTTTGCAGTGCTATATCCACTCAAAACTAGCAATTATAGCACCAACGTCCAGTAAGTAGCGCTGTACTGCATGAGCACCCGCTGTAGAAAGCAGGCAGTGCACTCACAAAGCTAAATTTCGGGCTCCATTGGCTGTTTTCTTCATTGCCATGCACACCCCCACCATAATGAAGCTGGAAAGCTAGGAAACACCGACTTTCACTTGCGAGATCCCACTATCTACTGTTATCTTATCTCTAGAGGTGTAAGATTCTAGGCGCTTGTGTGCAAGACACTGGACAACTTGCTGTCAGCGTTAGCAATCGTGCCTCCCCCCGCGAGGTCAACCCTTCCTTTTGTCCCAGGAAATTGTTCGGCTGTTGTGGTGGCAACGTGGCATGCTAATTGGCTGATGCGCAGCGGTGTTGAGGTTAGGTTCAAGTCTGAGAACCTCCGGCCCCCTTAGCTCCCCAAGTCACACCCAGCTTGAGGGTTGGTCAGAGTGCTATTTTCAAAGACGAGGAGGTTCGGCTGGAGCTATCATCTGAAATAACCCCTCTTTCTAATCTATGCTTTATGCTTCTTATTTAACACTAAGTTGTTTATTATGCTCTTTTTCGCTTTTTGTGAAAATGTATTCTTGAAATATAGTTTATTTAGCTAATCTACATCTATCAGCCCATTGCCTTTTAACATTCTAATCTGCTGATTATTAATGGCTTTTACTACCTAATTGACTTTTTATCCCTTACCAATGCCTTATTGCATTCTTTCATTAGCTCATTTACTATATTTCTTTTTATCTAATTTCTCACTATTGCATATTTTATCAGTAGCTTATCATTAGCTTTTTACTTATTTGCTTGTTATTTATACCATATTTATGACATTATTTAGAGCTTATGACACTTATTTTGCTATTGCTTTTATTTATTACTTGGACTCTTATTATTATATTGCTTAAAGCTAATTTAGTTCTATGTCCTCCTTTTTCTGCCAATCAGCTAATCTATATACTTATATTATTACACTTTTAGAGTTAATGTAGCTACTATTCTCTATTTCAGCCTAGTTGGTATATAAATGCATAATGGATTCCTTATTAGACTGGTTTTCAAAGTGCACAAAGCTTTAAGAATATTGTTAATGACAAGTCTGAAGCTCTTTAATATTACCTTTATAGCCTAATATATAAGCTCTGTACAATTGCTAAAAAAGAGCTGCTTTTGCCTAAAGTGTCTATATTCTTATATAATTGCCATTTGCCACAGTTGAACAACAAGTTGCAATCAATTCTAAATATCACAATAGCTCTAAAAGAGTGACTGCTTCACAGACAACCAAAGCAATTCATGCTATATGCTTTTGTTAATGGGCCAAGGCTCAAAAAAGATGACTAGAAATAACCACAGTGCACCTAGAAGGACTTGATCCCAGGACCACCTAAGTAAACATGCCCAGTAGATTAACAACTGCGCCATAGCAGCTTACATATATCAACATACAGAATGATTATAACCTACAGTTGCGAACAGGCAAACACGACAACAGCGCCGGAGGGAGATTTTGAATTATTTAAGCTAAACTAGGTACAGATTCAGACTTGGACAGACGAAAGGAGCTCAAAATGCATGCTCGAAGTTTTTCCCACAAGAAAATAGCGCCGGCGAAATTTTTGTGGGATTTTGCGCCAACCTAGGCCTGTCAGCTCATGGTCGCTGCTTCATAACCGATTGAGAGACATCATCGCACGCTGCGACACTTGACGGTGTTGCTTTTGCATAGCCCAAAGCGCCACTTTGCCAGTGAGTCCGAGGCAATAGGTACTCATGAACCTCCATGAGCGGTTGATAAAATGCCGTATAACCTCGACCGGACAAGCGTTGAGGTGCTCGAGGGCAACTTCCTTTGCCCGAGCAAATGTTGTTTTCTGAAACTTCCTGTAGCGATACTTGACCCAGCCCCAGTACTGTGTAACATAGGTTAGTCTATCACACAGACTTAACAGATAGGAATGCAAAAAACTCACCATCTCGATGGGATTCAGCTCACAGTGAAATTTGGGCAGGAAGATGCACAAATGCCCGGCGTCAGTAATGAGCTGCTCGAGCATAGAGACCTGGTTTGTGAAGTCATCTTGCTTGCTCAACAACCGAGCCATGCAGCAGTTAGTGTTCTCCCAAAGGACAAACGGGAGCACACTTTGCCTTCATTTGGCAACATCAAACCCACGCTCTTGCAGAACCCTTTCCATACCCTTCGGCTTCCCATCATCTAAGGTCATCTTCTGCACCTTTCCACGAAGAGCGGCGCACGGATTTGTATCTGGAATGATGGTGTCACGCTGAACACGCTGCTTTCCACCATCGGACTTGTTCATCTCAAATGCTTGCAGAGCATCTGGTTCGAGCGAAGCGTGAGCAGATGACTGGTCAAAGATGAAGCAGGCAATCGTGCCAGGGAAGAGCTCTTCATGGATTTTGATAGCTCGCTTGATTTGTACCAAAAGCTGCTTTATATCCCATCACGGGTCGCCGCTTGAACCTGGATAGATGATTTGACGTGCATCCTTGACAATGTTGCCATTGGCATCTTTCACAACCAGTCGGCTGGTAACGGGGTTAATGAAGTCCGAGACATGGATCAGGCGCCCTCGACTCTTCTTCTGCAAGATCGTTTGGTCTTGCGTGAGCCTATATGGCAGGTATGAGAAAGACCTATCTGAACATGAGAGAATGCACGTACCATGCCTTCTCTTTATACTCCAGTGCATGCAAAGAGGACTCATCGTGGTAGTGTGCGATGATCTCCTTCTCCCCTGCTGCGAGCACCAGCTTGACCTCCACCAGATCCTTGCCCTCAAAATGTCTCATCTGCCGCTCATGTTCTGCCATCTTCAGCAGGAATACCTTGTCTCGATAGTCGACAACATCCGGGCTGCTCATGCCCATCCAGATAGACTCCCTTTCGGATGACTGTCAATCGCCAACCCAGCTTCACAAGCCATCAACATGCGGTTCGCTCGCAAAGAGGCCTCTTCAAGGTGATCCCAAGGCTCAGCAGTATCTTTGTATTCAACATGTGCTGGAAACGACGTGGAGTGACCTCTCCTTTGGTCTGCGAGGTGAGCCAATCTCGAGCAGTGGTGCGTACAGACAGTTCATTGAGAAGTGACCGGGCGTTTTTGCTGCCGCCTCGTCACTCTGCAGGAAGCTGTTCAAAGAGCTGGTAATGTCGTGCAAGTGCGTGTATCTTGCAAGCGAAGTAGACCGGGTTTTCGCTCTCATGCCACTGTTGTGCGACAGCAATACTGGCAGGAATACAGCAGACACCTTTGATGCAAAGAGTGGCGAAATTTTGGATGATGAGGAGCTGGTTTGTTTGGCTCAGAGTCATGGTGCGTCGCTGCTTCTTCAGGTCACTCTTGATCTGCTCTCGTAGCGTCAACCAGTCACGGATTTCGGCTCCAGGGTGCATATGCTCGGTGAGTTCATCTTCTCAGGCCATCTCCTCCTCATCGAGATCTTCTACTAGCTCGGGTTGCTCTGGCGTATTCTCTGAGGCAAGAGAAGGGGCAGAGGCTGCTGCTGCTTGGGAGGGACCTGAGTTTGGTACGCCACCGATTATAGTCTGCAGGACATCAAGGTGGGTACTGAGCTGGGTTGCAGTAGGTCCCCAGTCGTCAACAGCTATCGGTGACTCGTGGCTGAACACTGGGTCCACCAAGGATTCGCACGGGAGCTGAAACGGCAAGCCGACTGGTGACTTCCTCAGTGACAGCGCCGGCAAGTCCACCTCAAACTCGCTTGGTGGCGGTGATGTTAAGCCTATTGGGGAGCTGTGCCGTGAGCCAGAGGGACTGTAGATACTGGCAGATCACGGTGAGTTGCCAGTTATTCCATCCATCGAATTAAACTGACCTTGGTGGACCAGAACTAAAATCCAATTCATCGTCCACTACTGGAGCCATCAATGCGGAACTGCCGGCAGTTGGACCTGTCTTCTTCGAATACGATGACGACGCAATCGGGGCAAACTCCCAGTACATGTCAATGTTTGTTTGGCCGCCGGATTGCATCCTTGTGATCTCGCTGCGTTCTCTCTGGCTTGGACAGGATGTCCGGACCTTTGTGGTATGTTGAAGGCCGCCCTGCTGCCAGTCAATGACTTATTTGATTGCTCACACTCACCGGTATCCTTGATATCTTTTCTTGTAAATCTCCTTGTGAGTTTTTAACCTCCCTGCTGGTAACCATTCCTCATCATCTCGTTCTAACCTCTTCACCAGCTGAGCCAATGCGGTGTACAATGGCTTGCTCTCCAGCTCTTCCCATTCATCATCCTCCTCAACATCCGAGTCCTCGCCAGCGCCATCCAAATCCTCATTCAAGACAAACCTCAGACTGTCAAATTCGACCCCAGGCTCCCACCTCTCTTCAAAGATCAAAGCTATCAAGTTCCAGGGGCTCAAGACGAGCTGGATTCTCAGGGCTTGGTGCCGAGCCCTTTCAGTCGCAAGTGAGTTGTCTGAGATGATGGGCTGCGAAGTCTTCTGGCGTCCCATGACTGCATTGACTGCTGGGAACAGGCGAACGGGACTTCTCATTACTTTCCGGCTTCTCAACGCACTGCCGCTTTGCATTGTTGAGGCCAGAGGTGTTCAGACGCCGTTTGAGAGGTCTTCTCCGCTGCATTGCAGTGATGGGTTCTCGCAGTGGGTTCTCAGAACATCTCACTTGAATGGGCAATTCAGGACTTCTGGGCTGAATAGCCGACACATTTCACATGTAATTTTTGTGTTTCAACTGAATCATGCTGTACTTCAGGAAAGGAATCGATTGCGCATTGTTCTGTGATTTTATCGATTTTATTCAAGCGCCGGCGAAATTTTTGGGGTATTTTTGACAAAAGTAGACGGATCGAAAATTGGCTCGTGCAAATCAACTCCCTATGACCTATTTGCACTATTCCTATGTTTAGTTTCCCTTTCTGATACTTTGTGCGAGCTGGATAAATCACATTTTGTTGGGCGCCAACATTGTCGTGTTTGCCTGTCTGCAACTGTACCAGGTATATTGAAGTGCCTTAACGTCTTTAAAGCCTCCACGCTTTGGTTGGCGCCATCTTTCATTCCCTCAGTCCCTCATTCCTAATTGACATGTTAGCTGCGTTGCGACCACCTACCGCTGACACTAAGACCCAAGCGACACCACACAAAAGTGGGGGACACGTGAATTATCAAGCAAGGTCGTTGAAGAGGAGGGGCTCTCCTGCAAACGAGGTACGTGGCCCTCTCGCCACATCCACCACTGCTATCCAGAGCCGTCTATGGCCGTGCATGCATGGCTTATGGACAGCGCTTTCATGAATAGACATCACACATCTCCTACGAGTAACAAACACTGCACGCAAACACCCGCATAGTCAAGCACAACGCAACAAGCTCAACGCCGGGCGGCCGCGATGCCGATGCACAAGAAGCCGGTGCACATGACACGATGCATACGACATGAACAGTGGCGCACAATGCCAACGCCAGCGCGCAGGACATGGTGAAGCACAGCACATGCAGGCCGACGTAGGCAAGCGTGCCACTTTACAAAGGGCCGACGTACAATGCGAGGGACCAGCGCAACAAGCCACACAGGTGCAACGCCAAGAACGCAGCATGCGCATAACACTAACACCAGCATGCAGGACATGGCGAAGCACAACACGCACGACCGACACAAGGTGAGTGCAATGCTGACATATAAGAAACCGGCATGTACAGCACAACATGCAAGATACGCAGGGTGGAACAACGGCGCACACACGTACAGTGCCGACGGATGCGCGCGACTACACTAACGCCGGCACGCAGGACGTGGCAAAGCACAACGCATGCAGACCGACACTAATAAGTGTGCCCCTGTCAAGGGGCTGGCGCACGGCGAGGGCCAGGGTAGTGGTGTACGTAAGTATGTTACTGACAGATACAACATACAAGTGGGCATGGTGCAGTGCAGATGAGTATGGTGCATGGTGCATGGGCTTACCTGCACAGTACAAGTAGTTTGTTGTGTTAGGTAGCTTAGTCTTGTATGTAGATAACTAAATATGCAATACAGAGCATCAGGTTAAATTAAGAAGGGGATTTCTCAGATGACTAGTCAAGCAGTAGTGGCATTATAGCTGCATGTAAGGAACAAAATAGGACAGTAAGGAAACAAATAGCTGAGAAATAGGACTAATTGCCCTAATATATAGAATAATTAAGACAATTAGCAAAAGACCTCACTAAACTGCCTTATTGGCCTTATGTATCTATTTATCTAGTTGTGTTACTTTGATGCTTATGTGCAATGAATTGGTGCTTATCAGCATGCATTAGGCAGAAATGGTAGGGGGTTTTTTCAGATGCTTGGATTGGTTTCGTATCTCTTCTTATACTCTTCTCATATACTGCATAGACTCTTGGATTTGTATACATCTTGCAGCACTCTTTATGCATAGCATCTACTTCTCACCTACCTAATACTCCTCCCATCACCTTCCTTTACCTGGTTAATGTAGTGTAGTATTTTCAATATTACCTCGTAATCAGACCGCTTCATAATCAGACAGCATCATGACTTAATATTTCATTTTTCTCAGAGCATCTTTCAACTTGTATGCCATTAATTATTGGATGTTCGGAAGACCTGCGCATGCTTGCACCTGGCAAACCAGCAAATTGCAGGAGAAGACTGTGTGCTGCCGAACATGCATTTAGTAGGAAAACAGATCATAACTCACAGGGGTAAAGGCAAGCAGTCGTGAACCTGGCACATACACCATTGCAATTTCAACGGGGATAGTCAGCAACAGACCATTGCTTCTTGGTCTTTCTAGCTGAAATATGATGGCTTTGGGTGCATAGAAGCACATTGCATACTGTGAATGCAGCCCTATTAAATCTGCTTCTCAGATGTAGAATAACTCACCTTGATTTCATAGAGTGCAAACACTGTAGAGGGCACAAGCGAGGGCTGCAAATGAATCTCACCTTTTAGCTCCTGTCTGTATAGCATGTTGCCCAACAACCCTTTGGCGCTTTCTGTATTGGTCAGACTGAGGAGCCACGCCAGCGGCTTGAAGGTACTCAAAGACCAGCTGGCCAGTCGGTTTCAGACCAGAATGGCGAAGATGCGTCCATTTCAGCCAATTGTATGGTGATGGGCTTCTGTGGTTGCTTCATCCATGCTTGGTGACTGTATACGTAGCATGCACTGCATTCAAGACATGCTCGCATTCCCTGCGGCCTGCAAAGCAGATCAAGCACTTGGTTGTCAGTGCATTCGAGCGCGATGGATACTGGGATAAATGAGCCACAAGTAAAGGATTGCTGCAGAGCGCTCGGTTCAGCCAGGCTTCTTCGGCAAGCAATTGTTGTACTTACTGGCTGAGCTACGGAAGCCTAAACATATCAAGCCAAATTGATCACTGAACAACAATGAAAATGATGGATTGACCTACAATAAATCGAACGGCCACAGGTTGCGCGTCAGAATTGATGATGACCTCAGGAGCACTGTGCCATCCAGTAGGGTCACTCAACGAGCTGGGAACTGGCTGATTCTGTTCATTTGCCAGCTGGGCCATGGGTGATGAAGGGCCGGGGTAGTGTGGCCGCAGTCCGGTTTGGTCCGGTTTTGACTTGTTTCAGCAGAACTCAAACCTGAACCAAGCAGTAAGTAGTGAACCTGAACTAAAAACCAAATGGGACCGTTACTTTTTCATGAACTGGTTCATGTGGTTAGGTTCAGGTTCATGAACTGGTTTGAACTGAGGAACCGGTAAGTTGCCACAAATGTTCCTTACTGAGCTGTACATAAACCATGCACTGTGATATATGCCCTCCCTTGTACTCTAAGTGTGCACATTCGTTTAGAACAGATGTTTACTCACTTTATAAGCCAATACTCGCCCTTGCAAACGAAAGTGGTGATATGAACAGTGGGCGCACTTGCGATGAACGATTAAGCGCCCCGTTTTCGGCACAACACGACAGCCCAAATAAGGCAACTATGTTCAAACAAGCACACTCGCACACGTTTTCACACTTTCTTTGCACTTCTTTCACCATTTCTCGTAGCCACAGAGCTACCTTCTGGTTCTTGGTTCACAAGGTTCGGTTCGGTTCGGACGTGGTTCAGCGAGCTCGCTTATTTGTTGAACTCAGAACCAAACCGGGGCTACAGGTTCACAAACCGGACCTGACCTGGAGCGAACCGTCGGTCCGGTTCTGTGGTCCAAGGTTCGAACCATGGTTCAGGACCTGACCGCGGCCACACTAGGCCGGGGGCCATGATGGCCACATAATATGCATCTGCCGCTAGCCTGCAAAGTGCAAATCAATTCGAGCTTGTCAGCGGTAACATGCAACGAGAGGACTCACGTAGAACTCGCTTTGGATGAGCCATAAGCGACGGTGACAATTATGCGGTAATTGATAGCGACCCCGGCGATGGCCTGATAGGGAAACGCGCTGGGGAGCTTGTAGGTCTGTATCACGCCTCCACGATTAGACTTCACAGTGTCGGGTAGCTTCAACAACATTGGCCATAAATGGTTCCCAGATAGTTTCTTCTGTTTCTTATTACCCGATGACCATAGCTCTTGCACAACTTCAACAAAGCGGAATTTGCACTGAGTTGACGCAGTTAACTCTCCCACTACCTAAAATTCAACAAGTTAGAGACGTAGCTAGGAAGGTGCAGATGAAGACTCACGGCTACAGAGATAGAATTGATAGCTGTAGTGCTATCCAGGTTAAGCTCAACGGATCCAACAATTGGTCGTCCTTCTACAATGAGCGGGAATTTGAATGTTGGAGGCACCGTTCCACTTGTAACTCGCATGGTAAGCCACCCGTGACTTGCTTTGTCTATCAAGTGATATGATTTGGTGCAAGCCTCCCGCGAAAGGTTACCGCTCAGTGCAAAGGGACTGGATAGGATGACTGGAGCTTGCAAATGCAAAGCAGAGGGCGGAGACAGTAGTGTTTCGTCGGGCTTCGCTGATGGAGAGTTGTTGAGATCTGCAGTGCCTGTCACCGCCTGGCTGTTGGACTCCGGTTTGCTGGAGGGATAAGAAGGTGCTTTGGTTACTGCATACAGGGAGGCGGCATCCTCTACCAAGTCTTGTCCGTTTGTCGGTGATGCACTGCGCGAAGGGTATGTCAATGAGATCCGGTTCACAGCCAATGATCGCTTGCACAGATAAGCAGACATACCTGGTACCAAACACGCCAGGGATGACAGCATACGCCGCAGTCTCTGTCTTTCTCATGTCTTTGATCCGCTCGAGGGTCTCCATGGCCCTGCAGAGAGGCGCCAGAACTTCAACATAGAACGGGCGCAGTGCAGACCATTCGGCATCGCCGTTGATAAAATATAAAATGTCGTGCGCTAGGAATGTGGAGGCCATCGCAAGATTTGTGAAGGTTTCGCACAGGTTGCGGAGACGCCATCTCGGAATACTGATCAGCAGGCCATGCGCAGATGCCTCAGCAGCCGGTAGGCCGTTCAACTGCTCTGGCAGATCCACCATGAGCTTGAGAAGAAGAGACAGCTGACTTCCCACTTCTGGAGCTGTCCCGTCTGCCTGGGTAAGGGAAGAATAACGAGGTGGGGTACTGCGGGGACATATTCATTAGCACAACACTCTTTCGGTAGAAAATAAAATGAAAGGATACGCACGCCATAGTGAAGGCCAGTATAAACGCCTGTAAAGGTGAAGCCGAGTCCTTCCTTGAAGTTCTGATTGCTTGCGACTTGAAGGCAAGAAGCGGGGATAACACGCCCTTTATACTGGGCGATGAGCTTGGGAACTGTTATACCATCTTATGCGCTGTACGAAACAACGCATTGGTATCAAGCACTCACCAGTTGTAGTCTTGTAGAAGTAGATCGTTGTCGTGCGCTGGGAGTCCAACAGTCCATATCAATCTAAGAACCCGAGAACAGCATTGTTGTTGGATGTAACATTGGATGGCAAAGATATACCCAGTTAGAGTACCAGAATCCCCCAGGAGCGCCAATGCACAATAAGCCGACGTACTGACCGGTCTAATACCACAACTACGGGCGGTAGCCTGTGTTGGTCGTTGGTTGTGAACGCCATCTACAGACTTCCATTCCTGTCTATGCAGATGTGCCGCTAACTTAGTAGAAATGAATAGAAATAGGCATATTTTCCATAATCAGAATCTGCTATTAACGTATAGACCGACGGTACTCACACGACATGGTCAACAGGAGAAGTTAAGGACTCAGGCTCCCGGGCTTCAGCCTAGCGTGTGTGTGTATGTTACTTCTCTGCGTGCTATACAGCGGGATAAACACAGGCCGTTAGCCCAGAGAGCCTATGGAAAACGAGCAAGCGGCATGGAATAAGCAAAAGGTGGCTCCGTCGTGTCTGCCAGAGGTGAAGGTGAAGGTGTAAAATAGACTTCGGAGCAGCGACCGGCAGTGCGGGATATCATTTGATGGCGCGTCAATTGATCCGCCAGGCGTCACGTGTGTACCTCCGCGTCTATACAAGTTCGTGCTCATTATTCAGAGTTCTCATCATCGTCACCGACGGAGTCGATACTACATACCTCTGGCCTTATTTCTGTTCCGATCACTTCATCTCAGTTATGTTGACCGGTAATACCTCTCCTTTGGCGCAGTACGAAAGAGTGGGAGCAGTCGCTTCACAGATTCGGTGCATGTGCTGGCGTAGCGCAAGCGTTCCCCTGAAATCCAAGTTCTCATTTGACGGACAAGGGGTGTCGTTGCCACAGGTGTGTCTCGCATAGTTGGTTGATCTTTACGATTACTGAAAAAACGTGCTGGTGGTACTCAACACGTGGATAAAGAAACAGTTCAGACGAGCGTCCCGTCCAAGGACGTGCAGTGCTCCGAAACGATCATTGATTGTAGGAGTGTATGGTTACCAGAGTAAGTCGAAGGACAAGGCTGTCATTTCGGACTGAAGCATCCCATGGTAAAACAAGGGATCGTCTTCAAGCTCAACTTAACGAGCTTTGCGGCAGCTCGCAGGGGCGCATATACCCGTTTCAATGTCATCACCTGTGCAGATGATTTCTTATCATGAATTTTCCGGAGACGGTGAAGCTCGGTCTCGCATTCCGAGTGCCATCCACTGCCACGACTCTTGAACTCTTCGCAACGAGGACATCGCGAGTCGTGGGCCGTCGAACGACATACTGATTGGAATTCAAATTTAGGTTCTCGTCACGATACGCGAAAGATTTTCGCAGGGCGACCGGGAAGGGAAGTAGCTCTACTGATGGTTAGTTCATAGACACGTGCCTCGACGAACTTCCTGGGTCTGCTCTGCGAGGCCTCTGGACAGGGAACATCATCCTAACAAAGCGCCGACACCAGCCAGGCATCTGGCACCTGGATTTACGAAAAATCAGCCCAGAGCACGAAGAGACTGTTCGTAGCGGTGGGTTTGGTTCATAAATGCTTCTGGCTGAAGTGTTTGCGAACCGAACCATTCGAAGACCATGTCCCAAAACAGACACCTTCTGGTCATTTATGGCAGGTGTTCTGAAAGAGGCTGGTATGTTTGGTCTCGTTTGGGCTGCGACGGCTGACTGACGTTTGACAAACATATAAAGGGGGAATTCGAACCGGACGCCTCCTTCACCTCAACCATCACCTTCCCCGCATTCGAACTCGCTCAAGTGCAACCGTCCTCGGCGTCCCTCACCCTGCGGTACCGCAAGGTGGGGACCAGCGTAGCGCAACCAACGTCCTCTGTCGACAGCTTGACAAGTCTTCACCAGATCGGCACGCTTCTCGTCGGCCTCATCGGCCTCGCCATGCTGTCTGCCTGCACCGGCTACGCTTGACTTCTTCACTCTGTCGCTTGTTCCTAGCGGCAACTTCAAGGGGCGCGACACAACAATCCTCGAGCGGATCGAAGGTACCAAGTCGCGCTCAAAACATCTCGATCGAAAGCTCCTCTCGGGACTCTGGCGGTGCGAGATGTCTAAGGCCTCGGTTAGCAAACTCTCGGTCAACAAGGGCCTGGATGCATCCAACATGTCCACGTTTCATACCGTCGACTTCCTCCCAGTCCATCATGCTCTCGGAGCTCGCTCCATCCCCGACATCGTTTCGACCGTCTCGAGTCCTTCACGTACCCTTCGACCTCCTTGATCTGGCCGCGCCCAATGTATGCGTGGTGACGAGCTCATTGCGCCTCTTCGCCCAACCGCCGACCTCATTGGTTACTCTCCAGCGGCCTTGGCCTCAGGTTTTCAACACACGCCCCGTCCTACAGATTTGTTCTGCGCGGTCCATCTTGGACACCCTCCCTCGCCTACGGACGACGTCGTCATCTCATTCAAGCTTGTCGTGCTTGAGCGTTCAGCTGCCGCGACATGGAGCGCCTCTGTTGTCTTTGCAAGCGTGCTCTCCCGCTCTCTTCCACCTGGGCGTTCATCGACTGGTTGGTCAGTTCGCTAGCTCGATGGTCTCGCCGCCCGTCGACATGCTCGGTGCTGAAGGCGGCTGCGGGTGGGAGGAAGCTGGTGCCGTGGGAGTGATGGCTTCTGTTGCGGGGTTATTATTCATGTCGTCGAGGAATAGGAAATAAAGGTAAAGCACTTCATCGAAATCTCGCTATATTAGTTACTGACAAGTATCGACTTGCAGACCAAGAGCAAGCGGCGCAAGTCCCAGGCCAAGAACTCAGGAAGCTGCACGACGCACTTCGTACAACTTGCGCAAGGGTTGCCACCGAGCGAGGAGCGCAAGTAGCTCGATGAAGCAGCGACGCTTCTCGTAATTGGACCCTGGCAGATCCTCATCCGCATGACCGGCCAGCCTCCGCTCTGAGTCATCCACAACCTGCCGCACGACTTCCCGCGCCCACAATTCGCCACCTCGCACAAGTCTTCTCTTCGTCACTGCCTCTTATGCAAGACGGATCACAGTCACTCCTAAGCATTTGTAACTGTCGGCAAGGAGTAGCCCTCGGACGCCAAAAACCACCTGTGGATCTGTCTTGTGGTTCCGTCTTACCGTACTGGGCGCCAACATGAGCTCGACGCCAAGAGATCTCGAGGATACTTGGAGCTGTTCGTGACTCTCGACGAGGATGGCCGTCCTCGCATGGACTCGACGTCTCTAGGGCTCAGAAGAAGGAGCGAGAGGTGCAACCATTGTGGTCAATGTTCGACGGGAACATGGGAGGTACGTTCAACTGGCGTTGTACTCTCGTGAGCGTACACTGATGCTTTTGCCTTGGCGCAGCTTCGGATCCTTCCTGGGAGCGCGAAGAGGAACTTGCGGTACGCAAGATCAGCCCGAACACGAGGAACGGAATCGCTTTCGGCCAGACGAGCGACGCGAGTGTCAAGAAGACCGAGAAGAATACGACGACGGATTCGGGTTCCCAAACCGATGCTGACAGGCTTTCGTTCATCATCAGCTCGCCGCAAGTTCTCCGACGCAACGCCAAGATCAAAGACGACTACCTCACCTTCCCGCTGCGGTGAACTGACTGGATAGGCTATCGGCCGCGACGACATGACCTGCTCTGCCTGCCCATTATTGGGACGTGGCGTCTTGTCTTGTTCGTTCACGTCGTGGTTTATTCGTTTAGTTCGCGGCATGCGTTCCAATGTCCCCCTTCATCCTCCCTCCCCGTCGTCTCTCGTCGTCTCTGCGTGTGTTGCTGTCTCCGCCTTTCCAGATCTTCGTATGCTCGAGCGCCGTTGCCATTCCGTCCTTGTCGGCTCTGCCCTTCAAGCTCTTCATACGCCGCCTATACCCCACTCTGCCTCTCCCTCACTAGTTCTCGCCTTTCGTCTCGCCCCGCGCCGCCGCTTCCACCGCCATTCCCGCTGCCGCCACTCCGAACACCGTCTACGTACCAGCACTTCCGACCGCGCATACCATCTCCAGCCTTTGTATCTTCAAGCATGAGTCATCTTCACATCGAACGTTCAACCGTCGTTAGGATGGGCATGTATAAACGTCCTGATTTTTCTTTTCACATCCCTCTGGATCCGCTTCTCATCCCGTGGAAAACCTTGGTTACGGACTACTCTAATATTCCTCGCGTCACTTCGTCTCATTATTCTCTTATAACACGCAGTATTTACCACTCCCATCGTCTAATGTCTTCCCCATCGCCTTCTTCTACCCCTCCCATCGCCTAATAACTCCCCTATCGCCTTCTTATACTTAGTCAATGTAGCGTAGTACTACCGGATCCGTATCGCCTCGTATTCAGACAGCACCGAGCCTCCGTATTCACCTGAGAATTTTCAATCCATCTTATATGTTGTTTCTATCGGGTACTCTTCGGCGACATCCGTGGTAATAGTCAGAGGTCAAAACCTCACTCCATCACAAAATATCATTCACTTCACCGTGGAATGTTGCCGAGGGTATGAGAGTGGTTGTGCGTGGTACGGAGCAATTGCATGAACCGCACAGGTCGACCCGAAGGTCTGGGGTTGGTATAAGGATCTCCGAGCTTGTATTGAGTTTGGCTTAGTGCACCGTCGAACCAAATGGAGTCACGATAGCAGCCTGATGATATTTGGTCACCGCTACGAATCCTTCCGCACTATGTACAGGTAGTAATGGAACGCTTCGCCCAATGTTCTGATCTGCAAGGTGGTATTCGGTCTGACCAGGTATCGCTTGCGAAAATGCGGTTGGCCAAAGGTAAGATAGATGAATGTGCCAGTCTTGCGCAGAGTCCTGAGGGACTATCAATAATTGATGGAGGGCCATATTGCACGAGGACTCACCTCAAGACCTCGTTGACTTCTCTTGTACAATTCTCGACGATTTCTTCAGGAGGATCCTG
>JAKOGH010000375.1:0-17705 GCA_024811115.1 Terana coerulea
CCTATACTTCATCTCCATTCCCCGCCACCCGCTGGACTTGACTTGGAGTCAATATCGACTCAGTACACTCAAGGAGCGGGGTCACGATGAAAATAGACTTTCGCTGTGCTCTGGCAGGCCCTGGTGAGTACATGTTGTCATCTAACCCTGTATTTGTAATGGCATGAAACAAAGAAATTACAATGCGCTCCTACGACAAGATGCTGTGGTTTTGAGAAGTAATTAGCGGAGGTAGACGAGCTGTGGTCGTGGGATACAGGTGCGTATTTTGCTTGCCCACGGGAAAGAATGCTGAAGGTGTCTTGGTGTTCTTGTAGGGTTCTGCCCTGAGCCGAGGTACGGGAAGATGCCCTCGCCCTCCTACACCTGGGGCCGCAGAACGAAGACGACCCCATTCCAGGGATGAACGCACATATTGCCTAAGCTTCTCCCTACGCATTACAGCCGTCGATAAGCAAATCGGCCATCACGTTATGAGAAGACAAGCATCCCCATCCCTCGCTACCTGCATGTGTACACTGTGCCGAAGAGGGACGTCTTCGATACAGTTGCAAGAGGCCACTGACCAGGTGCCGTCTCTTGGTCGCGGGGCCGTTGTGGTCGGCATCGCTTTGAAGTGTGCGGACACAGCCATGAGGTACTCACTTCAATCCGTTCTACCCTCTTCCTTGGCAGATGCTGACGCGGTTGACCGGAACAGCAGTGACCCCGCTCACTGTCTTTGCGCTTAGGAGGTCTGGTTGTACTATGCAATGATCAAGCTCTTCACGAATCACGACCACGCCTCGGTCCTCAATATTCTATACTAGACAAACACGACCAGCACCCTCGAATACTCTGTGACCCGCGTCGCCTGTGTCACACGTGTCGTCGTGTAAAATCTCAAGACCGGCATGATTTGGAGGGAGCTCGCCTTCGAGAATGCCTGGTGTTGGGTCGGACGATTCGCGTCTGAAACACACGATGACTCGGCGCTTGCATCTACGGGTAGTGAAACTCAATTGCCATTGATAAAGTTGTCTTTCAGCTATAGGTCCCATACGTGTGTCATCTGTGCAGTGATAGTTGTACAATACGTTCAGGAATAAAAGACGGCCAAACTTCAGTTACAATTTGAAGGTACCCTCGCACGACACGGTGTCAGGACTCAGCATCAGCTCAGCCATAGTCATACCAAGCGCAAAGGAGTCCGCCTGTTGTCTCATGCGCCTATGTGTACGTAGTTCGCCCATCTTTCCAGCGCATCTTCTGCCTTTGCCTTACCCAACTTCTTCCTCAGCTTCTGCGTCGCGACATTTAGCGCCCTCGCCGCTCGCTTATGTCCCACCTCCAAGGGGTAATCTGGGTCTGGCTCAGCCAGCATCTCCTTGTAGAAGAACTTCACAAGATCAGGCCCGTCTTCGTCCTTCATCTGCCACATCGTTCCGACGACGCTCCGGAAGCCTGCGAACTGCATCGCTGCCGCGAGGTGGAGCGCTTCTTCGGACGCACTTCCCTCGGTCTGCTCTGCTGTATGGCACGCCGAAAGAAACGCGAACTCGGCGTTAGGGATGTGGGATTGGATGATTCGGAGTAAAGTGAGTGCTTCTCCGTCGCGCAGCTTGAAGGCTGACTGAAATGGCTCCTTAGGAACGAGGCGTCCATGGCAAGCGAAGTGTGCCCAGTTTGCGTCCCGAAGCTCTTCAACCACTCGCTCAACCGTCGCATCGCTATCTTTGATTACGTTCATGGCTATCCTAGTTTGGAAGCTCTGCAAATTGGACAGCTCCCGATTTGCTTCGCGCAGCGAGTCGTCGGTCTGCGCAACAACGAGTGCTTTTGACGGAAGTCCTTCAGCGGCGTGCAGCGCATCAGAACGGGCCTCAATGAGGGCGGTGAGCGTCGGGGTGTAGGACGAAATATAGAAGTCGGATAGGTACTTTTGGAGCGGGTCCCTCGTGTCTCGGGAGTCGGTCCCGCCGCATGCAGCGGTAGGCTACAGAGAACAGACGTAGGGCACCACCATATTCGCCCTCCTTCAGGGATATTCATGTCCCGCAGTTTTGTCACGACTGGGCCAACCAATAAATCCCAAAGCATTTCCAAGCCAGCCTGTAGTTTTCTGCGATAGGTTTTAGGCGTTCTTCCCAGACCTCCACTCCTCCGATGCTCCCGGAGGCTGTTGGATAGGCCTTTCATGTCCTCGTAGAAGCTGTTGGATAGACGAACGCGAGCTGGGGCGGAGCCATGTAGGATAATCAAGGCATCGGAATGATACTTGCTATGATTGACGATGATGATGGGACCTTCGACTGCTGCCTGTTGGAGGGTGTCAAAATGCGGCAACTTCAGAAAGGCTCCGAACCCAGGGATACATCGAATCTGTGCCGCAAGATCCTCGAAATTCTTCGACAGCTCTTCCTTCTTTCTCAGCATAGCGCCAAATAGATCTTCACGTGCACCGTATGCAGCGGCGATTATGTCAGTCTGCCCAACATGAGTGTTGTTGTTAAATGGACTTGACGAGGTTGTGAGTTCCGTGAGCCGCCTGGCAGTGTCTTCAAAGTCTTGACGTAACTTCCTGTGTTCCGCGCCAAGACGGTCAAGTGGGGACCTGGTACGCCGCACCTGGGACCATAGAATTGCTCTGCCTTGCTCGAGCATTGCTACGGCAGCAGGCAAGTCTTCCGATTCAATTCCATAGGACACGCCGTCCAAGGGAATTGCACTGTATTTCTGAATTACCTCGTGCTGCATTTCAAGAGTGGGAAGTGTGATCAATGACGGTTCTAGTAGTTCAACAAATTTCCGATACGCTTTGAGCGTCGAAGGATGCCCCTCCTTTCGTGCGATGCGTGCCCAGTGTGAAGCGCCACGAAGCTGTTCGGAGATCGGGCCAGAGTGAAAGCGGTCAGTGGCACAGGCTTCAAGCAGTACTAAACACTCTCCCAGACAGGCCTTGCGCTCTGAGTCGTTTGACAAATGCTGATACAAGACGTGGAGACCGAGCGCAAGACTGATGAGGGAGTGGTGCCGGTCGGGGTGCCCAGAAGGACTCAAGGCAAGGGCCTCGCGGTGCAATGCAATCGACTCCACGAGATCAGGCTTCTGACCTAGATGCTGAAAGCGGATCTGCAGCGCAATGGCTAGGTCGCCGAGGGAGCTGGGCCGGAGAGGGTGCCCTGGGGGATGTAAGGCAAGGGACTCGCGGTGCAACGCAATCGACTCCTCGAGATCGGGCTCCTGACCCAGGTGCTCAAAGTGGAGCCACAGTGAATTAGCTAGATTGCTGAGGGAGTAGTGCCGGTCAGGGTGTCCAGAAGGACGCAAGGCAAGGGCCTGGCGTTCCAACGTGATTGATTCCTCGAGATTGGGCTTCTCGCCTTGCTGCTCAAAGCGGGTCCGCAGCGCAATGGCCAGATTGCCAAGAGAGTAGTGCCGGTCAGGATGCCCAGAACGGCGCAAGGCGAGGGCCTCACGCTCTAACGTGATCGATTCCTCAAGATCGGGCGTCTGGCCCAGTTGCTGAAAGCGGATCCGCAGCGCATTGGCTAGGTTGCCGAGGCAGCTGGGCCGGAGAGGGTGCTCAGAAGGACGTAATGCAAGGGCCTCACGCTGCAACGTAATTGATTCCTCGAGATCGGACTTCTGACCCAGGTGCTGAAAGCGGATCTGCAGTGTATTGGCTATGTTTCCGAGGGAGATGTGTCGGGCAGGGTGCCCAGAAGGACACAGGGTAAGGGCCTCACGCTCCAACACGATCGATTCCTCGAGGTCAGGTGTTTGACCTAGCTGCTCAAAGCGGGTCTGCAACGCATTAGCTAGGTTGCCAATGGAGCTATGCCGGAGAGGGTACCCAGAAGGACGCAAGGCAAGGGCTTCGCGCTGCAACGCGATCGATTCTTCTAGGTCGGGCTTCTGACCAAGCTGCATAAAGCGAGTTTGCAGCGCGCCGGCCAGGTTGCCGAGGGATATGTGCTGGTCAGGGTGTCCTGAAGGATGCAAGGCAAGAGCCTCGCGCTGCAGCGTGATCAATTGTTCAAGATCGGACTTCTGACCCAGCTGCTCAAAGCGGGTCCGCAGCGCATTGGCCAGATTTCCGAGGGAGATGTGCCGGTAAGGGTGCCCACAAGGACGCAAGGCAAGAACCTCGCGCTGCAACGTGATTGATTCTTCGAGATCAGGTCTATGACCCAGTTGCTCAAAGCGCGTCTGCAGCGCATTGGCTAAGTTACCGAGGAAGATGTGCCGGGCAGGGTGCCCAGAAGAACACAAAGCAAGGGCATCGCGCTGCAACGCGACTGACTCCTCGAGATCGGGTATCTGACCTAGCTGCTGAAAGCGGCTCTGCAGCGCAGTGGCCAGGTTGCCGAGGGAGATGTGCCGGCTAGGGTGCCCAGGAGGACGCAATGCAAGGACCTCGCGCTGCAACGCGACTGACTCCTCGAGATCGGGTATCTGACCTAGCTGCTGAAAGCGGGTTCGCAGGGCATTGGCTAGGTTGTTGAGGGAGTACTGCCGGTCAGGGTGCCCGGAAGGACGCAAGCCAAGGGCCTGTTGGTAAAATATGATGGATTCTTCACAATCCTTGATATCACCAGACAGTTCAAAATGACAGTAACATGCACGAGCAAGGCGATGGAAGACGACTGATCTGTCTGGGGATTGCGGTTTGACGGGAATTGTGAGAAAGGCTCGATAATACCCAATGGCCTCGTCAAGGTCGGATGGAATAGCGGTGGCCAGAAATCGGTCATGAAGTGTATCGGCCAGATTGAACAAGCACGTAGGGTACCCTTCATCCTGCGGATCGCATGACGCGAATACCCGTCGGCGCTGCTCGACGGTGTTCTCGTTCTCGTCTACCATCGGAAGCAAACCAGACTGGGCCTGCGCGTCCGTAGTTATGTAAGCTATGTCATAGTTTCAGCACAAGCAGTCTCTAGCTGATTAGTTCCTCAGACACACCTCGCGATCCTCCCGTGCGACTAATTGCGGTGTTTGGTTTGCCTCGTCGCTGAACCCTTCACTCGCGCCGACGAGGTATGTGAATGTCCTGCTCCGAAGCGACTTAACGCAACCTAAAGAGAACTTTCAGTATTGGCAAATGGAACTACGGCACAACGTACGCCGAGTATGGACTCAAGACTGGATGAATCACTGCTCGGTAAGAATGGAGATAGTCAAACACTAGTCAGATATAAAACGGAAGGGACTGTATTGAGCAGTACATACCGACGAGAGCAGTTACCAAAAGTCAAGGAACGCCTTTGTTTGTGGTGTTCCAGAAAGGAAACACATCAACGAGCTAACGGCTGCGTGAAGGGACATATATCAGTAATGGCCGACGACACAGCAACTACTTATATATACGGACTTGTACCCTTATCAGTAGCCTAAAGCCCCTACACCGAAGTCAGTCAGCGAGCGAGCCTATGGATTGCGTTGAGATGGTTGACTTGAACGTGGAGTGTACCAGCTGTGGAGGGAGCGAGCCACACCCGACACAGCCGCCGTCAGAGAAAAGCGACGATGTCCGGAAAAGGCAGGAAGGAGCTTTGGATGCTAACACGTGCAAGTACCGTGCGGCCGTTGCCGTAGGGATGCAAATCAGCGCCCACGCGTTCTGAGTTCGTGGCTTTGTCCGCACACCGCCCGAACTTGTTGAAACTCGCGTTGGCCAGCGCTGGGGTCGGATATGGATACCGGTCAGGAGCTGTATGACGCGGCGAGACACTGCACATCATGATCGTCTTCCAGAGTGCTTGTTCTTGGCGTATGTCTTCGGGACCGCCCCATGTGCGTTTCATGTCTCTCGAGAAACGCTTTCAATGTTTTGTCGGTGTGGCGCCGAACGAAAGTGATGGCAGTCGTGGAGAGCACATGCCTTTCCGAACCACATCGGAAGGACTCGCTGAAACGCAGCCTCTCTGAGCGGCAGGTGGGTTCAGAAGGCGTATAAAAGGGGCCACTGACCCTTGAATCTCATAGCAGGTCTCATACTCGCCTGTAACCAGCCCTCACACATCACACCACGCGCAATGCACAAACTCTCGGGCGGTTTTGCTACAGCTTTGGCTCTGGTCACAGCTACCTCCGCATCACCATCCGCGGTTGCGGCCAGAAATGACTGGAAGTACGACGTGGGCTGGGACGGCGTAACCCTCCCTGCCAGTGCCATTGGTACGCCTGTAGGCTCCGCCAACGAGACAAGCATCCAGGTACGCTTCTACATATAACGTCTTTCATCCACTTCGAACCGACGTCGGGGTACATGCAAAGAAACGCGCAATAGGGGGCGTGTATATCTGTGCAGACATCAACTGGGGCGGGAAGTGCGGCTACGCCGTTCAGCCCCTTGGTGAATGCATCAAGCTCGGCGGAGACTGGAACAAGAAGATTTCGAGCATCGGCCCGGATCAATGTACCGAATGTATTGGATACGAGTACGTTTTATCTCATAGTCATGACTATGTGCAAGGCTCATACCATGCTCGCCAGCGTGGACAACTGTGGCCGATTCTCAGACGCTACCTCTTGGGGTCCCTTCCTTAACCCTGGCGATGCGACTGGTGGCTTGGGCACCAGTAGGCCGTGGAATGACCGGTGGTCGAGCTTTGAGTGCTGGCAGTGGCCTTGTTAGACGTATCGTGAAGGGTTATTTGTCATAATGAATCAGTCTCTCGGTGCTCAGTTGAACTTGCGGCTTGCAGAGTTTTCAGCGGTGCGCATGGAAGGCCGCGTCTGCCAAGTAGCCATACTATTTCGGCGTGCAGATCGGGCATGCCGCCCTTAGAAGGTGAGTTGGCACAGCCATCAGACTCACCCTTGTGTCGTATGTGGTGCAACACTATTACAAGAGATAAAGCATTAATGTCTCCGGGATCGGTGTCCACTCGTATCAGTCAAGTTTCACGGTGCTGATCCGATGCTTCGTGGCCGCCCGCTGCATCGAAAAGTCAGCGGTGGTGCTCGAGCTCGTGTGGGGAACGATTGGTTTGAGGGACAATGGCGGTCAAAATGCTGGTGCTGGGAATTGTCGAGTAAACTGGGCGATCAAAAGATAATTAGTCTTAACGAGCCCTAATGAGGAGGATAGCGACTGGGACTGGTAGGAGGCAACAAACTCACCAGCGTCTACGCGGAAACTCGTCGGCGTCTACAGAAACTCGAACTCGCTCGGGATATGCCGGTGGAACTGGAAGTCGCTATACAAGAACATCCGGCTGGCTGACACTGTCATCTATATCTAGAATGACCACATGCAGATACTCTCACAATATTTGCTGGCGGTGACTTATCTGAGGGCCCACCTATGTTTGTTTCTTCGCCCGTTTTGGCAGCCGCTTGCCACGTGCCCCGGCCTCCAAACGAAGGAAGACGCCCGTGAGAACAAAGTAGCACTAATCACAGTAAAAAGATATAAATCAGCATATATTCAGCTCGATTAGCCTGACAGAAGGGACAGAAAGAGCGCGAGTATGAGAACAAGAGTGAGATATGACGAACGAGTCCAGGATTTAGCATAAATAAAGCAGATTTACCGTTAATTTACCTTAATGAACCCTATTTGACGCGCCCAGTCCGAGTTCGAGTGCACAGACGCCCAATTCCACTATTTTGTCCGACAAGGACCTTCATAGATTGGACATACATTGTTGCGCGGCACAACAGAGCTCGCACTTTAGCCGCCGCATCGGCCTCAAGACAGTGTCGCCGAATCAACGCAGATCACACCCAGGCATAGTGATCGTCGCTGACGGCGAGTGGGCGTGCGCCGGGGTAAATTACCGCACCTGTCACTTCATACGTCGATATAACAGGATCCCCGCCAGCTAAACGGCTGCATTTCAAGGTGGCTGGTCAGAATTATTGCGAGAAGTTAGAACTTGCTGCGCACCTGCAATCATCCCGCTTCCCCAGAAAATATTGCTGCTCCATCGCTCCCTTCGCAAGACCGTAATGTGTCTATAGCAACGACGTGCAAGATATTTTGCGCGATGTTGTAGATGAAACTTACCCTATAAAGTAGGTGAGGGTCGAGGCTTGTTCCGAAGCTTCCCTGCAGTGTCAAGCCTGCCGGCGGCATTGCCGCCTCATTTAGAACAGGAGCTGTGAAGAGTAGAAGGAGGATAAATACGCAGGTCGCACGCCGTACCTGCACACATGCGTTGCAGTGTAGCGCCATGCGCCATTCATGTCACTGTCTCCCGGAGACTACAGGGTGACGGCGCAGGTGTATTTCCTCATGTTAGGATTACAAGGCTTTGATTGCCTAATTCGGTCTTGGCTCAGCAACGCTTAGTACGACATGTACCGAAGCAGAAGTGCTGAGTTTTAATGGTGTTGGGTACATGATAAATCATCTGAGAAATGTGAAAATTTGTCAGCTTGTATCTATAGCAATTCAGATCGATACATACCTATACACGGCATACGGAGGCGGAAGTGCGCTCCGCTCAAGTTCCGGGAACTCATCAGAGTCCGAGTTCGCCGGGCTTTGCCGCCTAGAATTAACACCACTACCATCCAAGCGTACCCCCACATCTATCTCTTGTCTTATGTGGATCCTCCGTCTGTGCTCTGCGAGCACTGCACTCCCGCCGTTCGACCGCAGCCATTGCGCCTCCGAGTCGCCTGCCAAAGTTGCGTCCCTCTGCAATGTATTGGACAACTGCGGCTTCTCAGAGCAGGTCGGGTGAGAGGTTGGGGCCGTTGGCTCGTCCGGGGATATATCAAAGACGGCGACGTTGCTCAGCAACTGCGACGCCGAGCTTCGAGCTGTTCGGGCAGAAGATGGCTGCCTGGACAGCGATGTGCTACTATAGATGCCGGATTGTTGGAGGACATGTCCGTTATGTCGCTCGGCCTCATTTTGTCGTCGACACTCGAGGCTGAAGGTCATGTTAGTCGATGGCAGCTCAGAGTAGATCGTCCGTCAGGACTAAGACCGCACCTGTAACGGAGGGATTCGCCTTCCCATGTCGCTTCATATACACCCTTCCGATGAAGATAAGGATAATACACATGATCGCGGCGAGAATAATGAGTGGAATGGCCAGTGTTCTGCTCATCCCGTGTGTTTGCTGCGCCAGCGGCACCGATGGGCATTCCAGTGGTAGATATTTGAGCATTGTTGGACGAAACAGCACCCCTAGATGATGCATCAAGCAGCTTGGTGTCTTTCAGCCTGGTATCATATGGCCGAAAAGAGGACGTACTGAATTGGTATTACTGAGGAGCGAAGAGCTTGGGTTAATTATAATGCTTCTGGATGTCTCGCCAGTGACCATTGCCGCAGTTGGTCTCACTGTAGATGTGCCCGCCGTTACAAAATCTGTCGTGCCAGATTTACTTTCGAAGGATATAGCAGATGGAGCTGATAGCAGCAGAAGCGTAAGGGAAGGAGATGGGGCAGAAGCAGAGGTCTTGGTAGTCGCTTGCATGGAAGTACTGAGTAATACGGAGGTTGCGGAGCTTTCGCGACTGAACGCTGGTGATTGGCGACTGGGATGAATCCACACTTGCTGTACTGGATGTACGAGTGGACGGGCCCTAGAAAGAGAACATATTTGGGAACAGTCGATAAAGCTATGCTGCTCCATAACTCACATTGCAAAACACATTACCGTCTAAAATATCCGTGAAGCAGAGCAGGGAAGGAAGAAGTGGGGGAAACAGAGGTGGGCCGCCGAGGGAGTCTACTCGGGAGTACTCCATTCTCCATCTTGTGTTACGGCCAGTTTCGGGTCTTGTATAACAGCAAAAATGGGTCTTGCAGCAGGACCGCTCCGTGACTGCATAATGAGGATTGCGATCGTAAGGGTTGAATATTTATAGACACTTGAACGCGCGATGGCAACCACTTCAGTTGATTGACTGCTCGGGCATTGCGGGTACGACATAGTGTGTTCTCAGCCACGTACATCGCTCGGAGGTTCCTTTGCGAACGATAAATTGCTTTGAGCTGCTTTTGTTTTGCAGCAATTCGATGTCTCTGCATACGTGACGGCAGCATCGGAGGCTCTCCGACAATGGTAGCGCCCTATAATGCATAGCGCAATATCGGTCAGCAAAGGGACGAGCAGCCAAATGTGAGCAATCACTGCCCGCGGGTAGCACGTGGAATATTGCATAAGTCAATATAAGGCTTAAGAGCAAGCCTTGAGAGATATATGACTGGAAGCTGATGGCAGTCACGCACGGGATACAGCGCATTGGTGCATGCGCACAGTGTCGTTAGCAAACGGCCTGTCACAACCCACACGACCACATCATCACTTGCACTCGCAAGTATGCATAGACACGTACCATGAATTCACGTAGGCAAGCCACTATCTCTGCCCAGTAGCTGGCCGTCGTAAAGAACGACGCAAGCAGCCGGCTTTCACCGATAAGCTTTGATTGCGTGCGTGGACCGCGAAATCTCCTATTATGGCAATACCGACGGAGCGCACTCGCACTCTTACTTCTAATCACATCAGTGTATGTATCGTAGACCCATCCCGGAATGGTTCCTGATAGTTATCATCGGGGTTCGATGACAGCTTCCAGAACGAGGACCACGACCGCGAACTTGACCGACAGCGAGAACGTGGGGAGAATAGGAAAGCGATCGGAATGCGTTTCAGGAGCGCAGCCAAAGGAAACAAAGTATGCCTGTATCAAATCAAATGCCAGAGGCCATAACAACTATCATTCACGGAGGGCTTCGTCTGATTATAACAGTTCCTGCGTTATACGGTATGCAAGTGCACTTGATTAACAACTAGGCGTTTTCCAGCAACAGTGCAAAATACCCACCAATGCTACTGGACTGCGTATAGTGGTAGAAGTGCGCAGCCTTCTGACCTGAATCCATGAACAACGCGGTAGCAAGAGGTGCAGGATTAAAAGCAGCTCAGCTCGCAGCTTTGCACAAAGGTGAGAAGCCTAAGTGGGTGTGCAGCTTTTCGCAAGAGGTGTGTGTGCGCGTCTTCTGAAGTGTAGAAAGGGATGCGGAGATTTCCAGACATGCATTTGCGTCACTCGAGGCTGTCGCTTAGTGCTTTACTCGCGCAACTAATGGACTAACCATTCGATGGTTTCGCCGTTCAGATGCACAAACACCTCAATTTTTATGCGCTAAACCAGTTCCCAGCTTCCCACTTCGCAGTGGGCTTATGAGCTAAATAATAAATTTAGTACTTCTTTGGAACAATGCAAGACTGCTGACCAGACCTAATGACAGAGGCGGCGGTGGAAGCGTGCTACCCTCCGACATCCCAACAGACTCCACCGACTCCACAGGACTCTGGGGTCTTGGTACAGAAACTCCCTCAGCGAGCCGAACACCGGCGTCCATTGCCTGTCGCCTCGGCATGCTCCTGGCCGTTGTCTCTTTCCTGCGGAGCATCCAAGCCTTCGTCGGGTATTGTGGACAGCATCTTCCTCTCTGGGAGCATTGGCATCCACCGTGACACGAGGTCGCACCTTTCCGAGCTCGTGGGTATTGCGGGAACAGCCAGTGCGTCTGTGTGGTGCAATGAATCGAAGACCGCGACATGACTTGCGGATTGCAAAGTGGACCCGGGCTCGACGGAGGTCGTTCGGGTTTCTTGAGAGTGCCTATCCTGTGCTGCGTCTGCCTCGGATATAGGTCTGCCGCCTGCTGATACCGAGCTTGGTGAACCTGTGAATGTCCGGACAAGTCCAGACGCATTAGCGTAGTTTTGTGCAGAATGATACGGGTTACGGACCAAGTGGAGGAAGATTTGCCGGTGTCTTGCGAGCTCTGACCATCCAATACCACAAAAATGCTAGGGCCACGATGCTCAGCACTCCGGAGAGCGCGACAATCGGAGCCAAAGCAGTTTTGCTGAGTCCTTGACTCTGACTTGATGAGCTTGGGGCAGACCCCAGAGGCAGGTTGACTGCTGATGCTAGACGACTGGACGTGCGTGTGAGTCGTGTAATGAATAGGATACAAACACCGCACCGTAGACGACCGAGACAAAGTAATCAGCGGATGTCCGTCACTACTGAAAATTTCTGATATGGTGGCTGTTGATCCAGCGTTACCTAGAGAATGAGACGGAAGGGAGGCGATAAAAGCGAAGCACTCTGATCTGCGCTAGTGCCAAAAGTTTCCGACGGGAGGCTATTGATGCAGTGCTGCCTGGAAGTTGAGACGGGAAGAGAGTAGAAGAAGATGAGTTTGGAGATGGTTCCTCCGAGGCTGGAGTCGTTACAACGAGGTTGGTTTCTACAGTGCGGCCTTCAAAAGCGCTGCTACTACCGTGACTACCAATCTACCGGCAGTTCCAGTGATGCCCTAGCAAGGTGAAAGCATCAGAAAACACCACAAATAACATGAAAAGGACCGAACGTACGAGGGCAGCACAGAAACTGGTTTCGTCCGGACAGTCGATAAGTTCTTCGGTTAGAGCATAACTCGTCATGATCTACTTGTATTGTTTGCGCGAGACCGAAATCAGAATAAGCCGAGAGGTTACCTCTCAATTCGCGGAGCATTCAGTGCCAGGGGATAGGAGAAATTTGGGGGCGCGGATACAGGGTCTGTCCGTTATAACTCGCAGAGTCCTGATGGTAATCAACTCCTATGACGTGACTAACCAGCTGACGAGCACCCAGTTGTGCAACTTCTTTGAATAGGGAAGCAGCTCCATATCTAAAAACTCAGTAAGTTCACTGTTGTCTGACACACATGACTTGATGTTGTTAGAAGAAGGCCTAAAACGGTCCATGTAAGGAAAATGCAGCATCTTCAAGGGAGGGCACACACCGGTTGGATCAGGATCGAGAGATGGAGGCGAAATAGGGTCAGATCATCAGAGTGCAACGACAGCATCGTTGTGGCACGGCCGCATGTCAGTGAGCCCCAGTGAGAATCGACAATGCTCAGGGCTGCCGAGCAATGCTCCGGTCTGCCACGCAGATTCTCATCTGCTCCAGGATGCTCCCATCGAAAGGAATCCTGGCGCCGCTTACCGATTACGCCGATTTGCAAGTTAGACGCTCATTTTCCGTATTCGGAGGGGCTTCCGATCAGCTCGTAAGACGCTTGCGCGGATTCCACCACTTGCAAACCACTTGCACGTATTCTACCACTTGTAACATCAGTGAAAGAATTCCGGTAAGTTGCAACCTGCTCACGTCTTTGTCATGACATACTGAAACTATTGCAGTATCCATTTGTATCCTTTCGCACGTTCTGTGCTGGCGGCCGATAAAGCTTCTAGTGAAGACCTCCATTCAGGCTCCATCTTGAAGTCACCCTCAACTTACTTTTACTGCAATTCCCGCCCACACCAAGCGAAGGCACGGCAGAGAATGTGGAAAACCACGGTAAACACGCCCGGCCTCAGTGGGTCAACCCGACACTACGCCCTATCTTTGGCGTATATATCTTGCAACCTCACCCGCCTCCTCACAGTATCAGATGCACGAGCCCTCATGAGGGCTTATGCCGCCATTGAAGCACACACTTCGAATTTCAATTACATGACGTGCAGCTGAAAGCTCGTCATTGCCGGCGTTCTAACAACATGCAGGGTGCAGCTGTCACGGCGGCGTATGGTAACGCTTCAGGGCGAGAGTGTCTTAGATGCCAGGCCAGTGCGCAGTCAATGCTATCTCGATCATGCTAGTGTTTAGTGATAGGCAGGGTTTGCAAACCCTCCAAGAGTTAAGGGTAAGGGTATGGAGGGTAAGGGTAAGGGTTGAAGAAAGTTAACCCTCATCTAGCAGGGGTCTGCATTTGAATGCCAGACATGTTGCTGGATAGGGCTGTAAGTATTGTGAGTGCTTTATATACCAATGCAAGCTACTCAAATAGAAAGCTAACATTATAAGTGAATGAAAAAAGCACTCAAAGCACCATTTTCTACCTATTTTGGCAAGGGTTTGAAGGGTAACCGTTAACCCTTACCCTTCATGAGAGTAAGGGTTTTGGAGGGTAAGGGTAAGGGTTAGCCTCTAAGCACGGAGGAGTTTACCCTTGCCAATCACTACTAGTGTTGCCAAAGTTCAGTTCGGTTCAGTGGTTCAGAACCAGAACTGATAAACCGAACCATGTAGTTCAGTTCAGTTCGGTTCTGGTTCAGCCTCTAGGTAACTTGGTTCTTGCCCTTGGTCGGGCATGGCTGCCACACTCCGAACCAAGTTCGAACCGGTTCGAACCATGAACCATGTACATGTTATGTAGTGTATTTGTACTGGGATTCATAGAGAAAAGTACATGAACTTACTTACTGTAGCATGTCTAAACTATTTTTTCATCATTGTGCTTGTAAACTGAGCACCAAATGTTGCTCTGCTTATATTTTGGTGTATACATGATGCCATCAATAGCTGCCAAAATGGCAACTGGCAGCCTCTATCAGACACTGAGCTTCAAAACATCACAATATAAGCTTTTGCACTATACAAACTCTTCTAGATGTCAATATATAACTCTATTATGATCTACCATTGCAATTATACTGATTTGACAGAGTAAAGCAGATATATACATGGTTCAATGGTTCGAACCAGTTCGAACCCTGAACTGAACCAACCGAACCAGTTCATGCTGGTTCAGTTCAGTTCAGTTCTGGTTCGGCTACTAAATACTTGGTTCTGTTCTGGTTCAGACAAAATGAGCCCGAACCGAACTGAACTGAACTTGGCAACACTAGATCATGCTGACTCAACAACGGGCTGCATTCACATATAAGGTGTGTGCAGCTCTGCGACTCTGTGCTCACTTGTAAGTCTTGGTCATCCACTAAGTTCAACAGCCATACTGACTGACTGTGCATATCCAAGATCTGGCTCCCCCTTGTGCTCCGTGATAGGCAGGGGTTTGCAAACCCTCCAAGGGTTAAGGGTAAGAGTATGGAGGGTAAGGGTAAGGGTTGAGGAAAGTTAGCCCTCATCCTGGCAGTGGGTCTGTATTCAAGCACTAGGCATATTGCTAGAGAGGGCTGCAAGTTTTGTAAGTGCTTTCTATACTAGTGCAAGCCACTCAAATAGAAGACTGACATTATAAGTAAGTGGGGAAAAGCATTTAAAGCACCATTTTCAGCCTATTTTGGCAAGGGTTTAAGGTATCCCTTAACCCTTACCCTCGGCATGGTATTGGGAGGGTAAGGGTAAGGGCTGCCCTCTGAGCATGGAGGGTTTACCCTTGCCAATCACTACTTGTGCTACTGGAACTTTTATTAGATGTAAGCATCCATGCTCCATGCGCTGTCTCGAATTATAACACACCAATAGCCAGGGATTGAGGCACGACTCCGAGACTCCGACTCACGAGGAGACCGAGTTAAAGCCATTAAGGTTAACGGTGAGTCTATGACATCAATCTATGCCTTCGTCAGCTCTGACTGCAAATGTTACAGAACTTGCTCGTGTCTTGAACGTTTAGGTGTCTTTGCACAATCTCGGAGTTGCGGCTAGCTTACGACAGGGCATTTATACGACGGGCGACGCTCGAGTCGGAGATGTATTTACAAATTGCAGTCAATACATTAAATGGTTTCATAATATAACCACATAAATGAGCGCTGAGGATAATCATGCGAAACCAGGCCTGGGTAATGCACAGAAGCAGAACTGCTGCTCAGGCTTACTAGAATCACCTGTGTAGCAAGCATTGGAATAGTTGTGTTACTTAGAAGAACCTTACAACAGGCTTACATCCTGATTGCGAGCTGATTCTAAGAAGCTTGCAAACCATCCCGGTCTACTGCATCGATTCGGCGTCTGTGTGGATTTGGTCGATTGCAAGACGGTTACAAGACAATTTCACCACTCTCGAGGCGCTTGCATAGATTGCACCGGCGCCACAAGGTAGTGGAAAAATTATGGGTTTAGTTCGATGCCGCTCTGGCCAAACCGCTCTGCCGAGTCCTGCCGCTTAGCTGTAAGTGCCTTCTCCAGCGCTAGTGTGCAAACGCGTTGCACCGTTGTTGCGCCGCGACGCGTCGACACAGTGCGCAACATCGTGTTGCGTCGTCGCGTCCAACACAACACACACACTTGTCACTTCCCTAGCGCGCTGCGTGCTGCACAACCTGCGCGCAAGGTGCTGTCAAACAAGGGGTCGCGCGGGTGGGAACGTCGGCGGCGGGAAGGCAAACGCGCAAGCGTTCACATTACATTTTGAGTCGCTATGTAGTCTAGTGAGTCACATCCGATAAATCCGATGTAAATAAGAGTAAACAGAGAGCGCACAAGGCGCCCGTGAGTTCAAGCTCGACAACTCAACCAATAAATTCAACAGGTGCTATGACGCCAAAGGGTTTCTCGGTTCTTCCGACGCTTTCGCGCCATATATAAACCACCCCGCCCTCCGTTCCCCAACTCCCCGCCCCTTGTCTTTTCCCCCATCTTCCCGCCACTCTCCCTCCCGCGCTCTCGTGTCTCGCGCCTATCCCTTCCCACGAGGCTTGTAATGTTATCGATCTCTGTATGGTATGTGCGACTCGGTCAGCTACAAGTCATGGAAGTAGTACTAACTTGCTGATCTGTGCTAAATAGGGCCACCTTGTCGCGCATATACCCACTCAAGTTGGTAAGTCTGAACAATCTCTTCATAACTCAAGCTGCTTACCCAATGTCCCGCTGTAGTGTTGCGTTTCGCCGGGCACCCGTCGTACTCACCGCGTGTTGAGGTCTGATTTCACCGAGGTGACAGTTGGCTGGACCGCCGGATGCCAGCCGCTCGCCAGCCACCCGCCGCGAAGGGATGCTGCGCCGGCTCGGCATCTGGCTGATTTGCCGGATTTCGCCTGGATTTCAGCCACCCTGCGGTCGACCGCATTTGGCCTGTCTGCACAACCGGCTGAAATCTTTGCTCTGGTGGCTGCAATCCCCTCATATATAGCTCGCAGACCCATAATTACACCAAATTAAATCAATTTTATTCTTTTAAATTTGTAAGCTACATGGTCACTATCTAAGCGAACGGAAACTCTACACAACGCTATTTATGTCAAAAACACAGTAAACCTTCCAACATATACATCACAATAGCGGCTCTGCCACAACAGATGTCAGTGGAGCACCAACCAACAATAAGACATTAGAGAACTGACCCTAGAGCCAAGGATTCATCGGGGCCTCTGGACAGGAGCTTTGCAACACCGAATTATTTCTCTAAATGCACACCCAGCGAGGTAAGAGCGCATACAAGGACTGAGACTGGACATACCAATATTGAATGTTTGACAGATCTGCGGAGGGTGTTGTATTATTTTGGTCCATGGGACACGTCAGCGCTGCAGCAGGCATGTGGCATATGCCGAGAAGAATTAGATACACATACCGAAGGGCACGGCAATCCCAGCCACCCTCGAACCCATGACCCTTCGCCTCAGTATTAGCCAACACGAGAACCGGAGCTTTGAGGTAGGCAGTACTGTGCTGAAGACTCGGTATAGAGGCGCAGAACTGCGCATATAGTCAGTGTTCTGTAACTGGGAAGGACCGAACACGCACTAAGTTTGGCCAGTCTGCCATCATCAGTCAATATATCTACAGCATCAGCGAGCTGAAAGCATGATAGATAAATATAGCACTCAGCTTATGCTTTTCAACATGGCGGGGGTTAGCGGGCGGTCATTGTGGTGGAGAAAAGAGACGCGTCCAAAAGCAATCTTCGCGCACACAAGTCCACGCGTTTCGCACTCCGACGCCGGCCCTAAACTGAGCTCAGGCTGTAGCGGCGTTCAATACCATGT